>JAUMJK010002002.1:0-60913 GCA_033558105.1 Coccyzus lansbergi
GGTCCCGGGCACGTTCCGCGGCTCCAACGTTCTCCACATTTCTCATTATCTGCCACTCAGCTCTCGTGCCCTTTGCTCTCGTAACCTCTATCCCACTGGAAATGCCTCTCCCGCTACAGCGGCTCTTGTTTCCCCAGGGCTCTGGCTCGCTCCACCATGTTTTTTTTTTTTTTTTTATTTCCCACGCGAGCAGCGGGCGGGATGAAGCAATGTTTTCAGAAATTCTCAGGAATTTTAGCTCATAACAAAAAAAAAAAAAAAAAAACCACCAAAAAAACAACCCGAAAGCTTCAAAATGTCACGTCTCCGTCTGAAAGCAAAGGCATCAGGAATCATAGAATCACAGAATCAATCATAGAATCACAGAATCACAGAATCAATCATAGAATCACAGAATCAATCATAGAATCACAGAATCATAGAATCAATCACAGAATTATAGACTCATAGAATCAATCATAGAGTCATAGAATCAATCATAGAATCATAGAATCATAGAATCAATCATAGAATCACAGAATCACAGAATCAATCATAGAATCACAGAATCAATCATAGAATCATAGACTCATAGAATCAATCATAGAATCAATCATAGAATCACAGAATCATAGAATCAATCATAGAATCATAGTATCAATCATAGAATCATAGAATCAATCATAGAATCACAGAATCACAGAATCATAGAATCAATCATAGAATCACAGAATCACAGAATCACAGAATCATAGAATCAATCATAGAATCATAGAATCAATCATAGAATCACAGAATCATAGACTCATAGAATCAATCATAGAATCATAGACTCATAGACTCATAGACTCAATCATAGAATCATAGAATCAATCATAGAATCATAGAATGATAGAATCAAACATAGAATCACAGAATCATAGTATCAATCACAGAATCATAGAATCAATCATAGAATCATAGAATCATAGAATCAGTCATAGAATCACAGAATCACAGAATCATAGAATCATAGAATCAATCATAGAATCATAGAATCACAAAATCATAGAATCATAGAACAACCAGGTTGGAAGAGACCCATCAGATCATCGAGTCCAACCATTCCCATCAAAGAATAGATATCTGGGTAGAAATTGGCTATCGAGGCTTTCTCGCTCCAACTATCGATTGTTTTTAGGCATTCATAGAATCATAGAATCATCGAACAATCAGGTTGGAAGAGGCCCATCGGATCTTCTAGTCCAACCATTCCTATCAAACGCTAACCCATGTCCCTCAGCACCTCATCTACCTGTGCCTTAAACACCTCCAGGGAAGGTGAATCAACCACCTCCCTGGGCAGACTATTCCAATGCCCAATGACCCTCTGTGTGAAAAACCTTCTCCTAATCTCCAGCCTAAATCTCCGCTGGTGGAGCTTGAGGCCATTCCCTCTTGTCCTGTCCCCTGTCATTTCCCACAGGGGTCGTGATGCTGGGAGAATCCCCCGCACCAAAAACGCTTAAGTTGAGAGTGAAGCCACTGAGGGTGGATGGAGCATCGAGTCCTCTCCCGGAGAGCCTGGCCGGGGGCGAGGGATGACGAGGAGAGCTGTGATTCATCTTATATGCTGGGGATAACCCCAGCTCAGGGTTGGGCTTTATGAGAAACCGAGCCCTGAGGTGACTCAGCTCCACCAGGTGAGATTTAGGCTGGAGATTAGGAGGAAGTTTTTCACACAGAGGGTCATTGGGCATTGGAATAGGCTGCCCAGGGAGGTGGTTGATTCCCCTTCCCTGGAGGTGTTTAAGGCACAGGTAGATGATCTGCTGAGGGACTTGGTTTAGTGTTTGATAGGAATGGTTGGACTTGATGATCCGATGGGTCTCTTCCAACCGTGTTGTTCTATGATTCTATGATTCTATGACTCACGGGGAGCTGGGGCTGCTGCGTGGGGCACGGGGAAGGGACTGGGCAAGGCAGAAAACTGGGCACCACAACAGCTTGATGGGCCAGTGGGTCCTTTCCTACCTAGTGATTCCATGATTCTATGAAATCTTATCCTTCCTCAGCCCAGGAAGGACATGGAGCTGCTGGAGCGAGGCCAGAGGAGGCCACGGAGATGATCCGAGGGCTGGAGAACCTCCTGTATGAGGACAGGCTGGGAAAGTTGGGGTTGTCCAGCTTGGAGAAGGCTGAAGGAGACCTTAGAGCAGGGAGGGGATTTGACCTCCAGTTTTAGGGTCATGAAGATGATCCAAGGGCTGGAGAACCTCCCGTATGAGGCCAGGCTGAGAGTTGGGGTTCAGTCTGGAGAAGAGAAGGCTCTGAGGAGACCTTAGAGCAGCTTCCAGTGCTGAAAGGGGCTCCAGGGAAGCTGGGGAGGGGCTCTGGGTCAGGGATGGGATGATGGAGAACGGGGTTTGAGCTGCAAGAGGGGAGATTGAGATGAGATCTTGAGGAGAATATTTTGCTGTGAGGGTGGGGAGGCCCCGGCCCAGGTTGCTCCATCCCTGGAGGGGTCCAAGGGCAGGTTGGATGGGGCTTGGAGCCCCTGATGCAGTGGGAGGTGGGACTGGAAGGGCTTTGGGGTCCCTTCCAGCCCAACCCATCCCATGATTCTATGATCCTATGACAATGCCCTTATTCCCACCACCCCACCCGAATCCCTCTGGTAACAAAGCCTGATAAAAACCTTTTTTCATCCTGGTCTGGGTTATCAACATCCACCACCCTTGGTGTCCTGGAGAAGCCACCCTCCTCTGGGGGCAGGATGCCCTTTTCCCCAGCAAACGGACAACCAGCTTCCCCCTTAGAATTACTGGGAGATGTGGTGGGTTTTTTTTTTTTTTCTTCTTTCCTCTTTTCTCCCCCCATATATGGCTGATTCCAGCAAATTCGAGGCAGGGGAGCGGGGGTGGGGGGGAGGACTAGAGGGGAGGTGAAGCAGTTCACAGTGGCTCGAGCGAAGGGGACACCGTGTGCTTGTTGTGCGGCTGAGAGCTGCAGCGGAAAAAAGGCATTTCCTTTGGGGAGGTTGTTTGTGTCCAAGGGAACATCAGAAATAAATCCCACGCGGATCACGGCGGCTGCCGAACCAGGCACTGGGGGAGCTCTGTGGGGAAGGGGCTGGAGGAGAAGAGAAGCGGCTGAGAGAGCTCTGGGGGTTCAGCCTGGAGAAGAGGAGGCTGAGGGGAGACCTCATTGCTCTCTGGGACTCCCTGAGTGGAGGTTGGACTCGATTGTGTGGTGGGTCTCTTCCAACCTGGTTGGTTCTATGATTCTATGATTCTATGAGCCTGGTTGGTTCTATGATTCTATGATCAGTAGGGCTGGAAAAGGGGACTCGAATCCACAAGACATGTGCCGCAAGGAGTTTCATAGAGTCATAGAACAACCAGGTTGGAAGAGACCCATCGGATCATCGAGTCCAACCATTCCTATCAAACACTAAACCAAGTCCCTCAGGACCTCATCTACCTGCGTCTTAAACACCTCCAGGGAAGGGGAATCAACCCCCTCCCTGGGCAGCCTATTCCAATGCCCAATGACCCTCTGTCCACAGCCTGCACAAGGCTACGGAGCCCCCAGAGTGGCGACAAAAAGCCGTCGTGTGTGAGTGAAATTGGTTCTGGAAACTTTGAACTGCCCTGAGAGCTTCCCAGCCTTGTTTTGAGGTAGATCCCTGGAAGCTCCTCTGCATTCCAGGGCTCTCCCCCGCCTCGAGCCTGGCACCGGAACCACCTCGGCCCCAACGTTGTTTACATTTAGAAACCGAAAGGGTGACGCTCCCCTTGCTTCGCTGCCTGTTTTTCAAACCTAGAAGTCGCAGGCAGCCCTTTTGCTCTGGGAAAACGGCAGCCAAATGCGAAGCAGGGAGAAGCCGAGCGTGGGACAAGCTTTCCAGGAGCCACTGAATCAGAGAACAACCAGGTTGGAAGAGACTCACTGGATCATGGAGTCCAACCATTCTCATCAATCACTAACCCATGTCCCTCAGGACCTCATCCACCTGTGCCTTAAACACCTCCAGGGAAGGGGAATCAACCACCTCCCTGGGCAGCCTATTCCAATGCCCAATGACCCTCTGTGTGAAAAACCTCCTCCTAATCTCCAGCCTAAATCTCCCCTGGTGGAGCTTGAGGCCATTCCCTCTTGTCCTGTCCCCTGTCCCTTGGGAGAAGAGCCCAGCTCCCTCCTCTCTACAACCTCCTCTCAGGGAGTCCCAGAGAGCAATGAGGTCTCCCCTCAGCCTCCTCTTCTCCAGGAGAAACCCCCCCAGCTCTCTCAGACACTCCTCTTCTTCTCCAGCCCCTTCACCAGCTTCCTTGCTCTTCTCTGCACTCGCTCCAGAGCCTCAACATCCTTCTTGTGGGGAGGGGCCCACAACTGACCCCAGGATTCGAGGTTCGGTCTCCCCAGGGCCCAGTCCAGAGGGAGGAGAACCTCCCTGGCCCTACTGGCCATGCCGGGTCTGCTCCAAGCCAAGCTGTCCTTGGCCTTCTTGGCCACCTGGGCCCCTGCTGCCTCCTCTTCAACCAACCCCCCCAGGTCCCTCTCAGGACCCAGGGGCAAGGGCTTTCCTCACTAGAGCCCCAATTTCCCAGCTTTTGCCAGGACTATGATGCGAAAGCTCTCCCTGACAGAAGGTTCTTTGCTGTGGTGGGATTTCTTCACCCCTTTTTTCACAGAAAGGGTGATTGGTCAGTGTGAGAGGCGGTTGAGTCCCCTTCCCTGGAGGGGTTTAAGGGACGGGTGGACGAGGTGCTGAGGGACATGGGTTAGTGACTGATGGGAATGGTTGGACTCCATGATCCGGTGGGTCTCTTCCAACCTGGTTGTTCTCCGATTCTATTATTCTGATTCTCTTTTCTGGCCCAGGTCGTGCTTCTTGCGACAGAGGAGAGGGGAAAGCCAGGGCTAAGAGTCAACAGCCTGTGACAAGGGACTAACTGAACTCACTCATCCATAAACAAGGAGGAATTTGCTAAGTCTCGTGCTTATCATCTGCTCTGAGCCAGAAAACTCGTCTGCACCGGCTCTGGCTGGGAGAGCGTGACCTCTCCCGGGCTCGTGGTGCACGGCAGGGCCAACTGGACCCACTGCTCCAAGCTCCATCAACCCATCCTCCCTCTCCTACGAGAACAAATCCAGCTCATCTCTTTGCCAAACCAACCCTCTGGGTCCTCTTGGCCTCTGGTGTCAGCTGGTTATGAAACAGTTTCTCGGGAAGGGAGGAAAAAGAGTCATAAAGCAGAAGATGTCCTGAGCTTCCACTCCTGCTCCATCCATTTATGCCTTGGAGGGCTCAGCAGGGGCTGCAGAGGCTGGAAAAAAAAAAGCAAAGAAATAAGGAGGTTTCCTTAATTTTCTGAGCTACTGTGAGGCTGCCAGGGCCGGCATCAGTGCCTGGGGGCAAGGAGACCCTCACTGGAGGGGCTCACCCCACAGATCAAGCTGGGTAAAAGATCAAGGGGGTAAAATCATAGAATCACAGGATGGTTTGAGTCAGAAGTGACCTCACAGCCCATCCAGTGCCACCGCTGCCCCGAGCAGGGACACCTCCCGCAGCATCAGGGGCTCCAAGCCCCATCCAACCTGCCCTTGAACCCCTCCAGGGATGGAGCAACCTGGGCCGGGGTCTCCTCACCCTCACAGCAAAACATTTCTCATCAAGATCTCATCTCAATCTCCCCTCTTGCAGCTCCAAACCATTCTCCTCCATCCCATCCCTGATCCAGAGCCCCTCCCCAGCTTTCCTGGAGTCCCTTTCAGCCCTGGAAGCTGCTCTGAGGTCTCCCCAGAGCCTTCTCCAGACTGAACAACCCCAACTCTCAGCCTGTCCTCATACAGGAGGTTCTCCAGCCCTTGGATCATCTTCATGACCCTAAAACCGGAGGCCAAATCCCCTCCTAGACCTCCTTCCCCCTCACTGATCTCACAAGGGAACCTTGATGGGTGCCTTCAGTGGTTTTTTGGGGGTCAGGACAGACAGTCCTTCCCATGCTTAGGGCTGTGTGGACATCTAGAGGCTTTGCCAGGTATGGCACGGGAGGGATTTTCCTCCAACACCCACACAGGTTGGATTTTTGTAGAATCACAGAATCACCAGGTTGGAAGAGACCCGTCGGATCATGGAGTCCAACCATTCCCATCAATCGCTGACCCATGTCCCTCAGCACCTCGTCCACCCGTCCCTTAAACCCCTCCAGGTTGGATTTTGGGTTCCCTGCACCCCAGACTTGGTACATTTGACCTGCCCAGTCCTCCATCCAAAGTTGAAGAGGAGGTCAGTGAAGCTGCCTTTACATTTGGCTGCTATGAGTCAACTCCTCGTGTTTTGAGTGTGTGGCTTGTGCAGTTGTGAAAGTGAGAAGCACCCTCTGAGATGGCCACTGGCCCAGGTGGCCAGCAGGAGCAGGGATGGCATCATCTCCCTGGATACAAACTCTTGAATCCTGAGTTCCAAGACATCTTTGCTCCAAGAAAGACCTTGGGGGGGATGGAGCGTGTCTGGAAAAGGAAACGGAGCTGGGAAGGGGTTGGAGAACTGGGGTTGGGGGAGCAGTGAGGGACCTGGGGGGGTTCAGTCTGGAGAAGAGGAGGCTGAGGGGAGACCTCATCACTCTCTGCAGCTCCAGAAAGGAGGTTGGAACCAGGCAGGGGTTGGGCTCCTCTTCTCCAGGGTAAACCCCCCCAGCTCTCTCAGCTGCTCCTCTTCTCCTCCAGCCCCTTCACCAGCTTCCTTGCTCTTCTCTGCACTCACTCCACAGCCTCAACATCCTTCTTGTGGGGAGAGGCCCACGACTGATCCCAGGATTCCAGGAGCAGTCTCCCCAGGGCCGAGTCCAGAGGGAGAAGAACCTCCCGGGTCCTGCTGGCCACGCCGGGTCTGATCCAAACCAAGATAGGCTGGAGATTAGGAGGAAGTTTTTCACGGAAAGGGTCATTGGGCATTGGAATAGGCTGCCCAGGGAGGGGGTTGAGTCCCCTTCCCTGGAGGAGTTTGAGGGACGGGTGGCCGAGGTGCTGAGGGACACGGCTTAGTGATTGATGGGAATGGTTGGACTCCATGATCTGATGAGTCTCTTCCAACCTGGTGATTCTGTGACTCTGTGATGCGAGACCTGCCCATTTCAGCCCCCACCCTGGTTCCTGTTCCTTCCTCGTGACGCTGCTCGAGGCGTTGGCCGCTGTGAACATGAGGAAGCTGAACCTAACCTTGAACTTTGTGGAGGAAGTTCTGGCCTTGGCCGGGACGTCTTGCTAAGAAAACCTGCCGGTGTTTGGCTGGCAACGTGCTGAGGGAATTCATGTCTTTGGGTGGATTTTAAACCAATTCTACCAGTTTGAAGGCCTCCTGCTGGTCTGGAAGGCTCTGGTTTGGAGGGTGAGAGGCTCAGCAGCTCCGGCTTAGAGACCTCTCACCGCAGCACTGGGCTGTGGCCACCTCTGATCATCCACCTCCCTGATGACACAATGAAGATTCCGGTTTGGCTCCTCCACCTCCTGCCCCAAGGGCTCAACATTTCCCTGACTACCTGAGATCCGAGCGAAATGAGGTTTAACACGACCGAATGCGCATCCTGCACTTGGGGCACAACAACCCTATGCAGAGCTACAGACTGGGAGAAGTCTGGCTGGAAAACTGCCAGGAGGAGAGGGACCTGGGGGTGTTGGTCGACAGCGACTGACCATGAGCCAGCAGTGTGCCCAGGTGGACAAGAAGGCCAAGGGCATCCTGGCTTGGATCAGAAATGGTGTGACCAGCAGGGCCAGGGAGGTGATTCTCCCTCTGGACTCAGCACTGGTGAGGCTGCTCCTTGAATCCTGTGTTCAGTTGTGGGCCCCTCAGCACAAGAAGGATGTTGAGGCTCTGGAGAGAGTCCAGAGAAGAGCAACAAGGCTGGTGAAGGGGCTGGAGAACAGGCCCTATGAGGAGCGTCTGAGAGAGCTGGGGGGGGTTTATCCTGGAGAAGAGGAGGCTGAGGAGAGACCTCATTGCTCTCTACAAGTACCTGAAAGGAGGTTGTGGAGAGGAGGGAGTTGGGCTCTTCTCCCAAGGGACAGGGGACAGGACAAGAGGGAATGGCCTCAAGCTCCACCAGGGGAGATTTAGGCTGGAGATTAGGAGGAAGTTTTTCACCCAGAGGGTCATTGGGCATTGGAATAGGCTGCCCAGGGAGGTGGTTGATTCACCTTCCCTGGAGGTGTTTAAGGGACAAGTGGATGTTGAGGAACTTGGTTTAGTGTTAGATAGGAATGGTTGGACTAGAAGATCCGAAGGGTCCCTTCCAACCTGGTTGTTCTATGATTCTATGAGTTCTAAGAGGAGCAGATTGTCCCCGATTGAGCGAAACAAGTTCTAAGAGGAGCAGATTGTCCCTGATTGCCGTCGACAACACCTACGAGGGCAGGGAAACCACGAGGCTGATCCAGACTGGGAATCCCTTCCCTCCAACCGGCCCAGTTGGGCACCTGGAGGCACAGCAGCCCGAGCTGCCTTCGCTTTGGAAACGCTGCTGCTGTTGCTGGTGTCATTTTTAGCAGGTGACACACGCTAGGAAACTTCGGGGCTCGGTCCAACAATCTACTGACGTCAATGGAAGTATTCTTGTCAACATCAATGGGACTTGGCTTCGCGCCGACGTTCCATTTCTTTCTTCCAGCCTGCGATTCGTCAGGGGCGGAAAGGTCTCTTTTAGTCCTGTCGCACGTCTCCGAGCGGCCGTGCGGTCGCTGCGTCGAGGATGAGGAGTACAGAACAACTTCGGGGACAGGCGCAAGCCCATTCCACGTTGCTCCCACGTCGCTGGTCAGGCTGCGGCTCAGGTTTAAGGGAGGTGGTGGTGGTGGCCTCGTGCCGTGACTCACCGGTACCTGCTCCAACCACGATCAAAGCTTCAGGCCTCCCCGAGCCGCTCGGGGCCATCCAGCTCACCTTTTCCAGAAAGCTCTGACCAACACCCTCTCTTCAAGAGGCGTCTGGGTGATGCTTTTAGTCATCGATTAATTAGTCATCTCAGGCTAATTTTAGGCTTGCGAGGGGCAGGGAGTTGGACACGATGATCCCGAGGGATCCCTTCCAACGTCCAACTTCCCTCCCAACTGTTTTTGATGGGAACGGTTGGACTCGATGAGCCGGTGGGTCTCTTCCAACCTGGTTGTTCTATGATTCTATGATTCTATTCTATGATTCTGTGATTCGGATGCTCTGTGATTCTCACGGGCTTTGTCAGCTGGATGGGATGTGAGGGGCCTGGAATCTGCCTTTCATAGAATTATGGAATCGTTAAGGTTGGAAAACACCTCCGAGCTCATCCAGTCCAACCTCCAGCCCAACCCACCCTGGGGCTGACCCCTGTCCCCAAGCGCCACGGCCACACGGTTTGTGAACCTCTCCAGGGCTGGGGACACCCCCAGTGCCCTGAGCAGCCTCTCCCAGGGCTTCACCATCCTCTCAGTGAAAAAAATCTTTCCCAAGACCCAATTTAAACCTTCCAGGCACAACTTGAGGCCGTTCCCTCTCATCCCATCGCTTGTTCCGTGGGAGCAGAGCCCGACCTCTGTCAGGTTCCAGCCAATGGATCCCTCTGGAGATTCCGCTCCTTGAATCCTGTGTTCAGTTGTGGGCCCCTCAGCACAAGAAGGATGTTGAGGCTCTGGAGAGAGTCCAGAGAAGAGCCACGAAGCTGGTGAAGGGGCTGGAGAACAGAACCTACGAGGAGCGGCTGAGAGAGCTGGGGGGGTTTAACCTAGAGAAGAGGAGGCTGAGAGGAGACCTCATTACTCTCTCCAACTACCTGAAAGGAGGTTGTAGAGAGGAGGGAGCTGGGCTCTTCTCCCAAGGGACAGGGGACAGGACAAGAGGGAATGGCCTCAAGCTCCACCAGGGGAGATTTAGGCTGGAGATTAGGAGGAGGTTTTTCACAGAAAGGGTCATTGGGCATTGGAATAGGCTGCCCAGGGAGGTGGTTGATTCCCCTTCCCTGGAGGTGTTTAAGGGACGGGTGGATGAGGTCTTGAGGGACTTGGTTTAGTGTTTGATAGGAATGGTTGGACTCAATGATCTGATGGGTCTCTTCTAACCTGGTTGTTCTGTGATTCTATGATTCTATATTAAAGAGACCTAGTCCCAGCAATGAGCCCTGGGGACACAGTTCCTCGTGGGCAGAGCCAAGGATTTCTGCTTTTCTTTTGGTTGGGATCAAAGCTCTTAGAATCATAGAATCATAGAAGAGTTTGGGTTGGGAGAGACCTTAAAGATGGTGCATTTCCAGCCCTCCTGCAATGGGCAGGGACACCTCCCACGGGATCAGGGGCTTCAAGCCCCATCCCACCTGCCCTTGAACCCCTCCAGGGATGGAGCAGCCACCTCTGCTCTGGGCAACCTGTTCCTTTTCCTCTTCGCTCTCATGGTGAAGAAATTCCTCCTTATGTCCAGTCTAAACCTACCCCTCTCCAGTTTACACCCATTCCCTCTAGTCCTGTCACTCCAGGCCTTTGGAAACAGCCCCTCCCCAGCTTTCCTGGAGCCCCTTCAGGTACTGGAAGGTTCCTCTAAGGTCTCCTTGGAGCCTTCTCCTCTCCAGGCTGAACAACCCCAACTCTCAGCCTGTCCTTGTACGGGATGTGTCCTTGGAGCTCAGTCCTTTGTCCCCTTGCAGAGCTCTGGGTTAGTGCCTCCCACACTCCTTGGGGCAGACAGAGCTGGGGTGATGCCCCTCACTCCAAGAAAGACTTTGAGGTCCTGGAGCACATCCTGAGAAGGGAACAGAGCTGGGAAGGGGCTGGAGAACAAGGGTTGGGGGAGCAGTGAGGGACCTGGGGGTGTTCAGCCTGGAGAAGAGGAGGCTGAGGGGAGACCTCATCGCTCTCCAGAACCACCTAGAAGGAGGTTGCAGAGAGGTGGGTGTTGGTCTCTTCTCCCAAGTGAGAGGTGATGGGACGAGAGGGAACGACCTCAAACTGCGTCAGGGGAAGTTTCGATTGGACACCAGGAAAAATTTCTTAAGAGAAAGGGTTCTCAAGGCCTGGAACGGCTGCCAGGGAGGGGGTTGATTCCCCATCCCTGGAGGGGATAAAAAACTGGGGAGATGAGGTGCTTGGGGATGTGATTTAGTAGTGGACATGGACGGTTGGAGTTGACGATCTCAAAGGTCTTTTCCAACCTAATGATTCTATCTCTCCATTAGGAAGCTCCCTTTTCCCCGTGGCATTGCTGGTTGGCTCCGTTGGCCAAAATCTACAGGGCAATTATTTTCCGTACCATAAAACCTGCCCCTGTGGTGACCATGACGCTGTTTGCGGCCATTGTGTGGCCTCTCTGTGTGCTGTCGAAGAGCTGCCTTTGATTACTGGACCAAGTCATAGAGTCACAGAATCACCAGGTTGGAAGAGACCCACAGGATCATGGAGTCCAACCATTCCCATCAGTCACTAACCCATGTCCCTCAGCACCTCGTCCACCCACACCTTAAACCCCTCCAGGGAAGGGGACTCAACCCCCTCCCTGGGCAGCCTCTGACACTGACCAATCACCCTTTCTGGGAAATATTTTTTCCTCATGTCCTTCCTGACCCTCCCCTAGTGGAGCTCGAGGCCATTCCCTCTCGTCCTGTCCCCTGTCATAGAATCGTAGAATCACAGAACAACCAGGTTGGAAGAGACCCATCGGATCATCGAGTCCAACCATTCCTATCAATCACTAAATCAAGTCCCTCAGGACCTCATCTACCTGTGCCTTAAACACCTCCAGGGAAGGGGAATCAACCACCTCCCTGGGCAGCCTATTCCAATGCCCAATAACCCTCTGTGTGAAAAACTTCCTCCTAATCTCCAGCCTAAACCTCCCCTGGTGGAGCTTGAGGCCATTCCCTCTTGTCCTGTCCCCTGTCCCTTGGGAGAAGAGCCCAGCTCCCTCCTCTCCACAACCTCCTTTCAGGGAGTCCCAGAGAGCAATGAGCTCTCCCCTCAGCCTCCTCTTCTCCAGGAGAAAACCCCCCCAGCTCTCTCAGACACTCCTCTTCTTCTCCAGCCCCTTCACCAGCTTCCTTGCTCTTCTCTGGATTCTCTCCACAGCCTCAACATCCTTCTTGTGGGGAGGGGCCCACAACTGAACACAGGATTCGCGGAGTGGTCTCCCCAGGGCTGAGTCCAGAGGGAGAAGAACCTCCCTGGCCCTGCTGGCCACGCCGGGGCTGATAAAATATTCATGTGGACATAGAGCAGAAAACGCTCCGGAGTGGGTGGACGGCGAGATATTATTATCTTCACCTGCTGCCGCCGACCAGAGAAATAAAGAGACAGATGACAGGAAACGAGGACTTCAAAAATAGCCTCCTTTAATGTCAAAACGCTCGGGGATCAGCGAGGGCAGCAGACGAGGGGCAGAGAAACTCTGGTGCTTCTCGCCGTGTGTGTGGAGTACGCGTCGGAGAGAGAATCTGCCGATATCCGAGCGACGTCTCCGGATTTACTCCTTGTGCCCTCGGGAGAACCACCCCAGAAATCCCAACGAGTAACGTCCGATCTGCTGAAACGTGACCTGTGAGACCTTCTTTTCCAGCTCCTCTGGACCTGGATGCAGTTCTGTTTCCTCAAGGTGCTCCGATCATGCTTCATCCTCGGGACGTCCAGCGCTTCGCGAACCTCTTCTTCCATCTCCATGGGGGAAAACCGTTAACGTGAACCCTCTTGACTCAAAAATAAAAGAACTCTTTGCATACGGAAAATATTTCTTATCATATAGAACTCTTAATCTGCTTAACTTGCAACCTCTTGAATACATTAAAGGTCTCGTTTGGCCTCAGTGCCGTGTTTCTGTCCATCTGCTCATCGAGGTCGCCCGAAGGCATCTTGCCAGCTCCGTCTTTTTCCTTCTTAATTCCCTTTTGGATGCGGAACCCGCAGTCCGGGTTGGGTTTGGATGGGGCTGGTGGCAGCCAGGAGGCTGAGCCCGAGGGAGAAGGGTGCTTTTTATCTCGCTGTGACTCAAGGCAAAGCCCAGAACCGGCAGATAACGAGTCTGAACTGGCTATGGTTGGACTAGGAGATCCGATGGGTCCCTTCCGACCTGGTTGTTCTGTGTTTCTATGATTCCATGAAACAGGTGCCGAGACAACAAGGGAAAACAGCAACCGTAGCCTGAAACGCCGGAGACCTGACGCTCCACAGCGCCTGATGATGGAAACGACCACGTTGCTCATCCCGAGGGAGGAGAACGCGGTGGGAAAACGACCTCTAGCTCAAAAATCTCAACTGTTTTAGCTGAAAAATCTCAACGCTTGGTCTCAAACTCAATAACCAACTCGCTCCGCTCTCCATTTGCTGCCGTAGCAGCCTGGTCAAAGGACTCCAAATCCACCAAACGACATTTTTTTTTTTTTGAGTTCTGAGGATCTGGGCTTTGAGATGGTTATTTTTGCATCCGTAAGGTTCCTGAGTAAAAGTCAGTAACACTGGAAGAGAGACCTAAAGCAAGTTCACAGGAAGACTTTGAGGGGCAGAGAGGTTTTCTAGCCACATCCTTACCTCGTGTTGCTCTCCGTGTGCACCAGGAAGGGCTGAAAGTGCAATAAACTAATAAATTCCCCTTCCCTGGAGGTGTTTAAGGCACAGGTAGACGAGGTCCTGAGCGACATGGGTTAGCGATTGATGGGAATGGTTGGACTCGATGATCCGACGGGTCTTTTCCAACCTGGTGATTCTATGATTCTATGAAACCGGCCAGTAGGCAAGTGGGGAGGAGGAGGAGGATGAGGAGGAGGAAGGAAGGAGAGGCACGCGAGCAGCCTGCCCCAGCCTGGAAGATGTGCAGCTTCGAGGTGTTGGGGAGGAAGTCCCTGGCGTCCTCCAGGGCCCCGCGAGCCACGATGGTGAAGTTGGCGTCCCCCGAGGTGAGCACGTCGAAAACGCACGACTGGAAGTAGACGTCCTCCACGGGCAGCTTCTCCTTGCAGAGGGCGCGAGCCGCCTCGGGGCTGGTGCGGCCGCCGCAGCACTGGCTGCGGGAGAGGCGCTGGCTGCGGGGGCAGCCGTCCACGCAGAGCTGCAGGTCCTGCTCCTCCGTGAAGGCTCGCGCCACCTCCTCGGCCGCCCGGATGGAGAAGGAGAGCTGGCGGCCGGCCTGCCGGATGACGATGGTGGTGCCGATGTATTCCGCCCGGATCATCACGTGCCGCCTGGGGTTGAGGTCCCGGATGGTCAAGCTGCTCCCGCCGGGCCGCTCGCCCCCGTTCACCGAGCCGTCCTCGAAGGCCGCGGGGAGGTTGTCGATCTCGGCCTGGTAGACCTTCTGGTCGATGCATTCCTTCATGTTCTTGAAGATGATGGTGAGCTGCAGGGAGCACAGCACAGAGGGCTCGAGCCCATTCTGCATCTACACCCGATGATCCGATGGGTCTCTTCCAACCTGGTTGTTCTATCATAGAATCATAGAATCATAGAACAACCAGGTTGGAAGAGACCCATCGGATCATCGAGTCCAACCATTCCTATCAAACACTAAACCAAGTCCCTCAAGACCTCATCCACCCATCCCTTAAACACCTCCAGGGAAGGGGAATCAACCACCTCCCTGGGCAGCCTAGTCCAATGCCCAATGACCCTCTGTGTGAAAAACTTCCTCCTAATCTCCAGCCTAAATCTCCCCTGATGGAGCTTGAGGCCATTCCCTCTTGTCCTGTCCCCTGTCCCTTGGGCGAAGAGCCCAGCTCCCTCCTCTCCACAACCTCCTCTCAGGGAGTTGTGGAGAGCAATGAGGTCTCCCCTCAGCCTCCTCTTCTCCAGGATAAACCCCCCCAGCTCTCTCAGCTGCTCCTCATAGAAGCGAATCCAACACGTCTACCCAGGAACCAGTTATCACAGAAGCAGATCGAACACGTCTGCCTCACCTGGCATCCTGCCCATCATCACCACCACAGCCCCTTCTGCCCCAACCCATCTCTCCCATGTTGCTGCAGCCCTGTGGGGAAAACAGCGACAATTCCTTCTTTCCTTCCTTTCATAGAATCACAGAATCACCAGGTTGGAAGAGACTCACCAGATCATGGAGTCCAACCATTCCCATCAGTCACTAACCCATGTCCCTCAGCACCTCATCCACCCGTCCCTTAAACCCCTCCAGGGAAGGGGACTCAACCCCCTCCCTGGGCAGCCTCTCACACTGACCAATCACCCTTTCAATGAAATACTTCATCCTGCTGTCCATCCTGAGCCTCCCCTGGTGGAGCTTGAGGCCATTCCCTCTTGTCCTGTCCCTTGGCAGAAGAGCCCAGCTCCCTCCTCTCCACAACCTCCTCTCAGGGAGTCCCAGAGAGCAATGAGCTCTCCCCTCAGCCTCCTCTTCTCCAGGCTGAACACCCCCAGCTCTCTCAGCCGCTCCCTCCTTCTTTCTTTCACATCAATTAAGCAATTGGGAACTGGGAGAGAGCCAAGGCAGGTAACGTGCAGAGCATGCAGTGACCCAGCCCCAGGCAGCAGTGGGAGTGTTTGCAGGTCCCTCTGGTCCCCTCAAGGATCCATTTGTTTCTTGCAGATGTTCACTCCTTGATCCCATCTGGGTTTAGCCAAAGCTATTGTTGGCCCTCTCCAGCTGTTTTAGGGAACGCACAGAATCTGGGAATCATAGAATCATAGAACAACCAGGTTGGAAGAGACCCATCGGATCATCGAGTCCAACCATTCCTATCAAACACTAAACCAAGTCCCTCAAGACCTCATCTACCTGTGCCTTAAACCCCTCCAGGGAAGGGGAATCAACCACCTCCCTGGGCAGCCTATTCCAATGCCCAATGACCCTCTGTGTGAAAAACTTCCTCCTAATCTCTAGCCTAAATCTCCCCTGGTGGAGCTTGAGGCCATTCCCTCTCGTCCTGTCCCCTGTCCCTTGGGAGAAGAGTCCAGCTCCCTCCTCTCTCCAATCATGAAGGTTGGAAAAGCCCTTTGAGCTCATCCAGTCCAACCTCCAGCCCAGTCCCACCATGGGACCGACCCCTGTCCCCAAGTGCCACGGCCACACGGTTTGTGAACCTCTCCAGGGATGGGGACACCCCCAGTGCCCTGGGCAGCCTCTGCCAGGGCTTCCCCACCCTGTCCATGAAAGAATCTTTCCCAACATCCAATTTAAACCTTTCAGGCACAACTTGGGGCTGGTTCCTCTCATCCCATGGCTTGTTCCTTGGGAGCAGAGCCTGACCCCTGCCTGGCTCCAACCTCCTTTCTGGAGGAGAGTGGTGAGGTCTCCCCTCAGCCTCCTCTTCTCCAGACTAAACACCCCCAGGTCCCTCTCCGCTCCCCCAACCCCTGTTCTCCAACCCCTTCCCTTCTCCAGACATGCTCCAGCCCCTCAAGGTCTTTCTTGGAGTGAGAGGCTCAGAAGTGACCTGAGGATTTGAGTCTAGGGGGCCAATCCCATCCCTGCTCCTGCTGGCCACCCCCTGGCTGCTCCAAGCCAGGATGCCGGTGGCCTCACTGGGGGTTCCCTGAGCCGTCGCTGCATCCCAGAGCCAAGTTTAGCCACCGAGCCCTCTGGGCGAGGGTTACCTTGCTAGTGACCGTGGCGCTGGACCCGTTCACCACCGGCGAGCTGGTTGCTTGCACAAACAAGTAGTCATTGTCCAAGAGAGGCCAGGAGCCCTCCACCTGGCACGTGTGGAAGTCGTCGTGGAAGGTGCGGATGTGGGGGTCCCCGAAGGTGGCGCAGTGCTGGTAGCGAGGCAGCCGCCCGTGCTTGTAGAGGAAGCTCTTCTCGTAGTCGCACATGAAGAGGGACTCGAAGCCCTGGTGGTTGGGAGCCAGGGGCCGGGGCCGGGGCGGCAAGGTGGGCCCTTCCTTGGAGCAGTTGTTCTGGATCATCAGGTCCTCGATGCCGTGGACGGCAGAGTGATAAGCCAGGTTGCCCCGGCAGGTGCGAGCGATCTTGCGGGTGCAGTGGGAGTAGGAGCGGAGGGCGTTGCAGTAGGCGGAGGTGCGTTCCGAGCGGCGCAGGTTGAGGGTGGCCGCCACGTACTCCGAGTTGCAGCGACGGATCTTGCACTGGGAAGACACTGGGAGAGACGGGAGGGGAGGTTGGAGCATCCCAGTTGAGCCGTAGGAAGGTTGGAGCAACCCGGTCGAGCCGCAGGGGTGTGGAAAAGCAGCCCCTTCCCTTCCCAAAGCTTCCCATCCATCCCAATGCTTCCCATCCCAACGCTTCCCATCCCAACGCTTCCCATCCCAACCCTTCCCATCCCACCGCTTCCCATCCCACCACTTCCCATCCCATCCCTTCCCATCCCATCCCAACCCAACCCTTCCCATCCCATCCCAACCCTTCCCATCCCACCGCTTCCCACCACCTGGACCACTGCAGGTTTCAGGATGAGGGCGCCTTCTTTCCCTATATTAATGAGTTAGTTTAAACGAGGGGTTTCATAGAATCGTAGAACAACCAGGTTGGAAGAGACCCATTGGATCATTGAGTCCAACCATTCCCATCAATGTTTGTTACGTGCCGGAGGGGAATGGATCCCAGGTTCCCAGGAGAGGGAGGTCTCACAGCACTGGAGGTCAGTGACAAGTGGTGTCCCCAGGGCTCAGTGCTGGGTCCAGCCCTGTTCAATGTCTTCATCAATGACCTGGATGAGGGCATTGAGGGTACCCTGAGCAAGTTTGCAGACGACACTAAGCTGTGTGGAAGTGTTGATCTGCTGGAGGGTAGGGAGGCTCTGCAAAGGGACCTAAACAGACTGGATCCATGGGCTGAGTCCAATGGGATGAGGTTTAACAAGGCCAAATGTCGGGTCCTGCACTTGGGGCACAACAACCCTATGCAGAGCTACAGACTGGGAGAAGTCTGGCTGGAAAACTGCCAGGAGGAGAGGGACCTGGGGGTGTTGGTCAACAGCGACTGACCATGAGCCAGCAGTGTGCCCAGGTGGCCAAGAAGGCCAAGGGCATCCTGGCTTGGATCAGAAATGGTGTGACCAGCAGGGCCAGGGAGGTGATTCTCCCTCTGGACTCAGCACTGGTGAGGCCGCTCCTTGAATCCTGTGTTCAGTTGTGGGCCCCTCAGCACAAGAAGGATGTTGAGGCTCTGGAGAGAGTCCAGAGAAGAGCCACGAAGCTGGTGAAGGGGCTGGAGAAGAAGAGGAGAGTCTGAGAGAGCTGGGGGGGTTTCTCCTGGAGAAGAGGAGGCTGAGGGGAGAGCTCATTGCTCTCTGGGACTCCCTGAGAGGAGGTTGTGGAGAGGAGGGAGTTGGGCTCTTCTGCCAAGGGACAGGGGACAGGACGAGAGGGAATGGCCTCAAGCTCCACCAGGGGAGATTTAGGCTGGAGATTAGGAGGAAGTTTTTCACAGAAAGGGTGAGTGGGCATTGGAACAGGTTGCCCAGGGAGGTGGTTGATTCCCCTTCCCTGGAGGTGTTTAAGGGACGGGTGGATGAGGTCTTGAGGGACTTGGTTTAGCGTTTGGTAGGAATGGTTGGACTAGAAGATCCAATGGGTCTCTTCCAGCCTGGTTGTTCTATGATTCTATGATGCTATGAGCTGCTGCCTTTTGCTACAAGACCCAGCAGGGCTGGATAAGGTGTTTAGGCTCACTTGTAGGGTCTGCAGGGGCTCGTTTAACTCATTAGGCAGTGGCATTATGAGGGAGAGCTGGAATTGGACCCTGGCAGGGTTGATAAGGGGCTAGGGGGTGGGTTTAGGGTCTGTGGGGGTTTATTCTTCCTAACAACATCTGGGGTGAAGGTGGGAGAGGGATGGATTAGATGGATGGATTAGATGGATGGATGGATGGATTAGATGGATGGACAAGCTGCTGCCTTTTGCTACGAGACCCAGCAGGGCTGGATAAGGTACTGGGGCTTGGTTTTAGGGTCTGCAGGGGCTCATTTAGCTCATTAGTCAATGGCATTACGAGGGAGAGCTGGAGATAGACCCCGGCAGGGCTGGGCTAGGTGCTGGGGTTTGGTTTTAGGGTCTGCAGAGGCTCATTCCTCATCTGGGCTGCAGGTGGGAGAGTGAGGGATGGATGAGCTGATGCCTTTTGCGAGGAGACCTTGGACCTTAGCTGGTCCTTGTTTTATCTTGGGTGTCACTGAGCTTTCATGGGTCTCTGCAGGGAGAGCAGCCACTGCAGGGGAGCAGGGGGATGCTCTCCTTGGGCTGAGCTCTGAGCCTCAGGGCTGTGTGGAGAGGGGTCTTCTCCTTGCTCTGGTCACCTCCCAGGTGCTCTGGTCACCTCCCAGGTGCTCTGCTGTCCCTGTGGTTCTCTCTGCCCGCGGAGGCTCCTTACCATGCCTGCAGAAGAGGAGGAGGAGGAGAGCTCGGAGGACGAAGCTGGCGTTTTCCAGCTGCCTTGGGCTCTTAGGGCAGGCAGGTGTCCCCATTCCAATCCATGCAGAAAGTGGGGGGCTGCTCACCCGCTGCCTTCTCTCGCCCTCATTCGGCAACTCCCCTGGAAGCGAAGCAGAGGGGGAGATCTCAGAGGTGCCACGTGTGGCCCTGCAGGGCTTGGCTGCACCAAGTTTCGAGGGAAACCCTGGTGGGTTTGGGATTTTTCAACTCCCTCAACCTCTCGCCTTCCATCCCGAGGCAGCTGTGCTGTTCGCTGCATCACAGCTTCCAGCTGCCCTCGGAGAGGATGGGTGAGCTCCGGCCGCGCGGAGAGGCTTGATGGCAGAGGTCTGAGCAGCCGAAGAGTGTGGAGAGAATCATAGAATCATAGAACAACCAGGTTGGAAGAGACCCATCGGATCATGAGTCCAACCATTCCTATCAAATCCTCTCCCAGCATTCTGCTATGGAAACTGTCACCTCTGGCCTGGACAGGCACACACTCTCCTGGGGAGAAAACTGGTTGGCTGGAGGGCCCAGAGAGTGGTGGGAAATGGTGTTTAGTCCAGCTGGAGGCCAATGACAAGTGAGGTTCCCCAGGGCTCAGTGCTGGGTCCAGCCCTGGTCAATGTCTTCATCAATGACCTGGATGAGGGCTTTGAGGGTACCCTGAGCAAGTTTGCAGATGACACTAAGCTGTGTGCAAGTGTGGATCTGCTGGAGGGTAGGGAGGCTCTGCAAAGGGACCTAAACAGGCTGGATCCATGGGCTGAGTCCAATGGGATGAGGTTTAACACGGCCAAATGGCAGGTCCTGCACTTGGGGCACAACAACCCTATGCAGAGCTACAGACTGGGAGAAGTCTGGCTGGAAAACTGCCAGGAGGAGAGGGACCTGGGGGTGTTGGTCGACAGCGACTGAACACGAGCCAGCAGTGTGCCCAGGTGGCCAAGAAGGCCAA
Organism: Coccyzus lansbergi; assembly: GCA_033558105.1. Classification (NCBI taxonomy): domain Eukaryota; kingdom Metazoa; phylum Chordata; class Aves; order Cuculiformes; family Coccyzidae; genus Coccyzus; species Coccyzus lansbergi. The sequence goes on from JAUMJK010002002.1 coordinate 20,243, forward strand.
AGGCATCCTGGCTTGGATCAGAAATGGTGTGACCAGCAGGGCCAGGGAGGTGATTCTCCCTCTGGACTCAGCACTGGTGAGGCCGCTCCTTGAATCCTGTGTTCAGTTGTGGGCCCCTCAGCACAAGAAGGATGTTGAGGCTCTGGAGTGAGTCCAGAGAAGAGCAAGGAAGCTGGTGAAGGGGCTGGAGAACAGGCCCTATGAGGAGCATCTGAGAGAGCTGGGGGTGTTTATCCTGGAGAAGAGGAGGCTGAGGGGAGACCTCATTACTCTCTACAACTCCCTGAAAGGAGGTTGTGGAGAGGAGGGAGCTGGGCTCTTCTGCCAAGGGACAGGGGACAGAACGAGAGGGAATGGCCTCAAGCTCCACCAGGGGAGGCTCAGGATGGACAGCAGGAAAAAATATTTGATGGAAAGTGTGATTGGTCAGTGTGAGAGGTTGCCCAGGGAGGGGGTTGAGTCACCTTCCCTGGAAGGATTTAAGGTGTGGGTGGATGAGGTACTGAGGGACATGGGTTAGTGTTTGATGGGAATGGTTGGACTCCATGATCTGGTGGGTCTCTTCCAACCTGGTGATCCTAGGATTTTATGAAACAGCCACCCTTGGTGGCCGTGGCTGGCACAGGGACGTGGCCAGCAGGGCAGACGTCTGGAGCTGAACTGTCCTGAGCTGCTGGTGATGCTCGTGGCTACCAGCTGCTCCTGGCAGTGAGGACGAGCGGAGCTGATGGAGAGGGGGAAAGTCATCTCCGCAGCCCTGGGATGCAAAAGCAAGTCCTGGGAATTGGGAATTAGGTTTGTGTTGGTGATAGGGGCATGAGCAGGCTCTGTCCCGGTCTTCCTCTGATTATTTGGTGGTTGCTGGGTCCCAGCCCTGTTTGGCCAAGCTGAGCTTACTGCAAGGGGCTCACAGGAGCTGGTGACCTGGGGGAAAGCTGGGGAGGGACTCTGGGTCAGGGACAGGACAAGGGGAACAATTTAGAGCTGCAAAAAAGGGAGATTGAGGTGAGACCTTGAGGAGAAATGTTTAGTTGTGAGGGTGGGGAGGCCCTGGCCCAGGTTGCTCCATCCCTGGAGGGGTTCAAGGGCAGGTTGGATGGAGCTTGGAGCCCCTGATGCAGTGGGAGGTGTCCCTGCCCATGGCAGAGGTGGCACTGGATGGATTTGAGGTCCCTTCCCACTCAAACCGTTCCAGGATTCTATGACCTCTCGATGCTGTTCCCCAAACTCCCCTGAGGCACAAGGCTGAGCAGGTAAACACCAGGTTAATGTTTAGCAGAGAAGTGTGGCTCTGGCTGGGGTGAGGGGAGGCCCAGGCATAGGTCCTGCAGGCAGCAGGACTTGGGGACACCCTGACCCCTCAGCACCTCGTCTACCTGTCCCTTAAACCCCTCCAGGGAAGGGGAATCAACCACCTCCCTGGGCAGCCTCTCACACTGCCCAGTCACCCTTTCCATCAAAAATTTTGTCCTGTTGTCCATCCTGAGCCTCCCCTGGTGGAGCCTGAGGTCATTCCCTCTCGGCCTGTCCCCTGTCCCTTGGGAGAAGAGCCCAGCTCCCTCCTCTCCACAACCTCCTTTCAGGGAGTCCCAGAGAGCAATGAGCTCTCCCCTCAGCCTCCTCTTCTCCAGGAGAAACCCCCCCAGCTCTCTCAGATGCTCCTCTTCTTCTCCAGCCCCTTCACCAGCTTCGTTGCTCTTCTCTGCACTCGCTCCACAGCCTCAACATCTTTCTTGTGGGGAGAGGCCCACAACTGACCCCAGGATTCGAGGAGCAGTCTCCCCAGGGCTGAGTCCAGAGGGAGAAGAACCTCCCTGGCCCTACTGGCCACGCCGGCTCTCATCCAAGCCAAGCTGCCCTTGACCTTCTTGTCCCCCTGGGCCCCTGCTGCCTCCTCTTCAACCAACCCCCCCAGCTCCTTCTCCTCCAGGCACTTTCCAGCCAGACTTCTCCTAGGCTAGAGCTGCTCAGGGTTGTTGTGCCCCAAGTGCAGGACCCAACGTTTGGCCTCGTTAACCCTCCTGCTGCCGTTGGTTTCATCCCATGGATCCAGCCTGGTCAGATCCCTCTGGAGCCTCCCGACCCTCCAGCAGGTCCAGCTCCCACCCAGCTCAGTGTCACCTGCAAACTTGCTCAGGGAGCACTCGATGCCTTCATCCAGGTCATTGATGAAGACCTTGACCAGGGCTGGAGCCAGCACTGAGCTCTCCATCCCTTCCCTTGCTCTCCTGCAGCCTCACTCACCTTCTGGATCCGAGGTGGCTCCCAGCACCGGTTGCTCCTTCCCTGGACACGGGGGTTGGCTTGTCCTTGTCACCCAACTCTGCCCTGAGTGCCAGGCGGGCAGATCCATGGGGTGACAGCCGGGAACACGCCACCCACGGCCCTAAGCCCCCACATGGCCTCGCAGCGGAAGCCCCAGGGTGCTGGTGCGGGGAGCAGAGACCCCAGCGAGCGGCACTGGGATCCTGCCGGTTACCCTTGCTCCGTCCCCTTCCCCGCGCGGGGCACAGGGTGGGTGTTGAAATTCAGCTTGTCTAAATTTAGACAGGCCAAACCCCAGCCAAGAACAACAAGCGGAGGGGGCAGAGGGCGAGGGTGAGCGGAGAGAGGGGGGCAGAGGAACCCCAGGGGGAGGTGGGACCCCCTCCTAGACCCCCCCTGGCTGGGAGATGCTGCTGGGTCACCCTGTCACTCGTGGGGTGCGGGATGGGCTGGGGGTGCTCCTGGTTTTCCTTCCTTTCCCTGGAGGTTATCGCTGCCCTCGGCCTGTGTCCCTGGGCAATGACCCTGAGGAAAAGGGGATCCCAGGGATGGATCCCTTGGACAGATCCCTCAGGGAAGGTGTTTTCAGCTGCGACTCTGGTTGGACAGACCAGAGGGTGGTGGGAAATGGAGTTAAATCCAGTCGGAGGCCAGTGACAAGTGGTGTCCCCAGGGCTCAGTGCTGGGTCCTGTTCAATGTCTTCATCAATGACCTGGATGAGGGCATCGAGTGCTCCCTGAGCAAGTTTGCAGGTGACACTGAGCTGGGTGGAAGCTGGATCTGCTGGAGGGTTGGGAGGCTCCAAAGGGATCTGACCAGGCTGGATCCATGGGCTGAGACCAAGGGCAGGAGGGTTAACGAGGCCAAATGGCAGATCCTGCACTTGGGGCACAACAACCCTGAGCAGCTCCAGACTAGGAGAAGTCTGGCTGGAAAGTGCCTGGAGGAGAAGGACCTGGGGGGGTTGGTTGAAGAGGAGGCAGCAGGGACCCAGGTGGCCAAGAAGGCCAAGGGCATCTTGGCTTGGATCAGAACCAGCGTGGCCAGCAGGGCCAGGGAGGTTCTTGTCTCTCTGTGCTCGGCCCTGGGGAGAGCGCTCCTGGAATCCTGTGTTCAGTTGTGGGCCTCTCCCCACAAGAAGGATGTTGAGGCTGTGGAGTGAGTGCAGAGAAGAGCAAGGAAGCTGGTGAAGGGGCTGGAGAAGAAGAGGAGCATCTGAGAGAGCTGGGGGTGTTTCTCCTGGAGAAGAGGAGGCTGAGGGGAGACCTCATTGCTCTCTGGGACTCCCTGAGAAGAGAGGAGGTTGTGGAGAGGAGGGAGCTGGGCTCTTCTGCCAAAGGACAGGGGACAGAACAAGAGGGAATGGCCTCAGGCTCCACCAGGGGAGGCTCAGGATGGACAGCAGGATGAAGTTTTTCATAGAAAGGGTGATTGGGCTGTGGAATAGGCTGCCCAGGGAGGTGGTTGATTCCCCTTCCCTGGAGGGGTTTAAGGGATGAGTGGACAAGGTGCTGAGGGACATGGGTTAGTAATTGATGGGAATGGTTGGACTCGATGATCCAGTAGGTCTCTTCCAAACTGGTGATTCCGTGATTCTATGATTTTAAGTGTTACACCCCTTCTTCCTTGGGGGTAAGAGATAGGAAGGAAAAGAAAGAATAAATCCCAGCTCGGGTTCCAATCCCAGGTGGCATTTCCACCATCAGCCCCTGGAGGAAGGAGGGTTTGGATGCTCACTCCTTCCCCTCCCGGGGTGCGCGGATGCTCTGCAGCTCATCCCTTGCCCAGTATTTATGCTCTGGGTGCCTGTTACCTGGTAACAGGGGCTAACCAGGCAGTGGAAAAAAATGTTGTTTAGCAAATAAGCCCCATCTCCTAGTGCCGCTTCCCCAGGGCCGCCCAGGCATGGCGTCCTCTCCATCTGCTGCCGTAGGCACCCGCCGAGGGAATCGGTTACGCGGGGGGTGGGAGCAGGTGGGGATTCTTCTGGAAGAGCAGAAGGAACCATCTGGGCTTGGCGAAAGTGGAGACCTCCCGGCATCCCTGCTTTGCTGGGATCAGGGAGGGGCAACTTCCAAGAGAGAAGCCTCTCAGCCCCAAGCGTTGGGGTTAGGGGTGCAGCTCCCTGGTGCTGTGCCCGATCGTGGCTGTGCCCTCGGTGGCTTTAACGCCATCCGAGCTGGGACCTGCTGGCATCTGTTGGACTGAGGCGGCTGGGAATCTCTTTCTCTCTCCAAGAGAAAAGCATCCGCGATCAAAGTGCTTCTGAAAGCCAACCCCTCGCTGCTTCCCACCAGCAAAACCAGATGGAGGGGTAGGAGGCAGCGAGCTCCAGCTGGACCCCCCCAATCCTGCGGTCACAGAATCACAGAATCACAGAACAACCAGGTTGGAAGAGACCCATTGGATCATTGAGTCCAACCATTCCTATCAAACACTAAACCAAATCCCTCAAGACCTCATCTACCTGTGCCTTAAACACCTCCAGGGAAGGGGAATCAACCACCTCCCTGGGCAGCCTGTTCTAATGCCCAATGACCCTTTCTGTGACAAACTTCCTCCTAATCTCCAGCCTAAATCTCCCCTGGTGGAGCTTGAGGCCATTCCCTCTCGTCCTGTCCCCTGTCCCTTGGGAGAAGAGCCCAGCTCCCTCCTCTCCACAACCTCCTTTCAGGTAGTTGTAGAGAGTAATGAGGTCTCCTCTCAGCCTCCTCTTCTCCAGGATAAACCCCCCCAGCTCTCTCAGCCGCTCCTCATAGGGCCTGTTCTCCAGCCCCTTCACCATCTTCATGGCTCGAGGGGGATGTGGAGCAGGTGGCTTTGTCCAGACCCTCCCACCAGAAAGGATGAGACTTTTTCAAGTGCTGCCTCACCCTGGGATGAAGGAAGAGGCTCTGGTTGTGGCTGCTGCATAGTTCATGGTGTGAATAAAGCAGGTAACGTTCAGCTCTGCCCTGTGAGCATCACCCGTGTGCATCTTCCCTTTCATCCCTCCAAGGGCTGGGACAGTGTGGACCAAGCACGTCTCCAGCCCCTAATCGCTAATCATAGAATCATAGAATCACCAGGTTGGAAGAGACCCACTGGATCATCGAGTCCAACCATTCCCACCAATCACTAGCCCATGTCCCTCAGCACCTTGGCCACCCACACCTTAAACCCCTCCAGGGAAGGGGACTCAACCCCCTCCCTGGGCAGTTCCAGTGCCCAATGATCCTTTCTATGAAATATTTCATCCTGATGTCCATCCTGAGCCTCACCTGGTGGAGCTTGAGGCCATTCCCTCTCATCCTGTCCCCTGTCCCTTGGCAGAAGAGCCCAGCTCCCTCCTCTCCACAACCTCCTCTCAGGGAGTCCCAGAGAGCAATGAGCTCTCCCCTCAGCCTCCTCTTCTCCAGGAGAAACCCCCCCAGCTCTCTCAGATGCTCCTCTTCTTCTCCAGCCCCTTCACCAGCTTCCTTGCTCTTCTCTGCACTCGCTCCAGAGCCTCAACATCCTTCTTGTGGGGAGGGGCCCACAACTGACCCCAGGATTCCAGGAGTGGTCTCCTCAGGGCCGAGTCCAGAGGGAGAAGAGCCTCCCTGGAGAGCTGGAAGAAAGGATCTCATATGCCTCTGGGTACAGACACAGCAGGGATGGATCCGATTGGCACAGATCCAAAGCATCCACCCTTCTTTCCGAGGCCAAGCTTGGCATAAACCCACATCCCTCCCTCCCCAACCTTCCACTGATGATCCCAGCTCTCCACTTACCCTGCAACTGACCCCCCCCAAGACCCTCTGGATGAAAATCCTGGTTCCTGGCGCAGATTTAGCTCCGAGCGGGAGCAAGAAGGGAATCGTGGCTGTTAATTCCTCGGGCTCGGTGCGGAGGGAGCAGCAAACAGCTGAACTTCACGGCAGCGCCATCCGTCACCGCGAGCTGGACGAGAAGGGGCTAAGTCGACACTTTATAAATAGCCAGAAGTAATTTTGATCCCGAAAGCCGGATTCCAGTGGGGAGGGGAAGAGAAAAGAGAGGGAGGGAGAGCCGGAGTTGAGTTCTCTGCCCCGATGAGTCTGTGGGCAGAGAAAACCGCGTGTGAGGTGGACGAGGTGGACGTGGAGTTGGAGCTGTTGATCTCGGAGCTTTCTCCAGGCTCTGGGTAAGAGGAGCAGGTGGAGAAGGCAAAGCTCGATGGGGAATGCAGGGAGAGCTCCGCTTGGAGCAGCACCTGCCTCCTCATGTGTGGGATAACTGGCTTGGATCAGAAATGGTGTGACCAGCAGGGCCAGGGAGGTGATTCTCCCTCTGGACTCAGCACTGGGGAGGTCGCTCCTTGAATCCTGTGCTCAGTTGTGGGCCCCTCAGCACAAGAAGGATGTTGAGGCTCTGGAGTGAGTGCAGAGAAGAACCACGAAGCTGTTGAAAGGGCTGGAGAACAGAACCTATGAGGAGTGTCTGAGAGAGCTGGAGGGGTTTATCCTGGAGAAGAGGAGGCTGAGAGGAGACCTCATTACTCTCTACAACTACCTTAAAGGAGGTTGTGGAGAGGAGGGAGCTGGGCTCTTCTCCCAAGGGACAGGGGACAGGACGAGAGGGAATGGCCTCAAGCTCCACCAGGGGAGATTTAGGCTGGAGATTAGGAGGAAGTTTTTCACACAGAGGGTCATTGGGCATTGGAATAGGCTGCCCAGGGAGGGGGTTGATTCCCCTTCCCTGGAGGTGTTTAAGGGACGGGTGGATGAGGTCCTGAGGGACATGGGTTAGTGTTTGATAGGAATGGTTGGACTCGATGATGCGATGGGTCTCTTCCAACCTGGTTGTTCTATGATTCTGTGATTCTATGATAAGGCGGCCTGGGCACCTTCCCGAGCAAGGAGCCTGCGTCCACAGGCAGAAACCCACATCCGCTCTGCTCTGCAGACAGGGAGACGGAAGCATCGATGAAGGTGCAGCTCTAGAGTAAAGTTCAGCTCTTCCTCCAGGCTTCTCCAGCACAGAACTTCTCCCTCTCCCTTGCTTGGGGAGCTCAGGGCGTTCTGGAGAAGAGCAGGCGCTGGGAGGACTGGATATATTGGTGCTCCATGTGGAGAGAGAAGAACTTAGAATCAGAGAATCAGCAGGTTGGAAGAGACCCACCGGATCATCGAGTCCAACCATTCCCACCATGTCCCTTGGAGGGTCCTGGAAGAATCAAGGAGCTGCATCCTTCAACTGTCCTGCTTGGAGATGTGACCCGAGTCCCCCAGACCTCTTCTCCGGCCACAGGGTTGGCATCGGTTGTATCTGGAGGAAAAAAAGTCTCCTCCTTGCTGCCCGGCACTTGCCTGGTTGCTGCTGGGATGCTGCTGGGAGAATAAATCACCAGCCCCAGGCACCTGCTCCAGGCTGGGCAGCTGCAGCTCGACGGCTAAAAAAAGACGGGAGCAGATGGGGCAGAGACACCGACTCAGAATCACTGAATCACCAGGTTGGAAGAGACCCACCGGCTCATCGAGTCCAACCATTCCCATCAATCACTAACCCATGGCCCTCAGCACCTCCTTGCAGAGGGAGCAGGAGGTTCCCCTGCCCTGCTCGGTCACTTCCAAACACTGGTCCCAAGGTGCTTGGTTGGGCTCTGGGGACCACCGGGAAACTCAGGCTGCCTCCCGGTGCCTCAGTGGTTAAAATCATGGGATGGTTTGGGTGGGAAGGGACCTCAGAGCCCACCCAGTGGGCTTGGGTAGGGACACCTCCAATGGGATCAGGGGCTCCAAGCCCCATCCAACCTGCCCTTGGACACCTCCAGGGATGGGATTTGGGGGTTCTGGTTGATGTGAACTGGGAATCATGGAATTGTGAGATAGTTTGGGTTGGAAGGGACCTCAAACCCATCCAGCTCCACCTCCTGCCCTGGGCAGGGACACCTCTCACTGCATCAGGGGCTCCAAGCCCCATCCAACCTGCCCTTGAACCCCTCCAGGGATGATGGAGCAGCCTGCGAGGGCAGCAGCGAGTGGGGACCCAGCACCACGAGGTGGCAGCAGCTCCTCGAGAGTGGGAGTGAGGCTGGGGGGACAGGAGGGGACACCGGGGAGAGACACCCCTGGACACCAGGGAGAACAGCAGCACAGAGGGGTGAAGGAGGGATTGATCCCAGCTCAGCATCCCAGAGGGTGTAGGAGGGTTGATCCCAGCTCAGCATCCCAGAGGGATAAGGAGGGATTGATCCCAGCTCAGCATCCCAGGGAATTCAGGAAGGACTGATCCCAGCTCAGCATCCCAGGGGAGCAGGAGGGATTGATCCCAGTTCAGCATCATTAGAGGTGTAGGAGGGCTTGACCCCAGCTCAGCATCCCAGAGGGATAAGGAGGGATTGATCCCAGCTCAGCATCCCAGAGGTGCAGGAGGGATTGATCCCAGCTCAGCATCCCAGAGGTGCAGGAGGGACTGATCCCAGCTCAGCATCCCAGGAGGTGCAGGAGGGATTGATCCCAGCTCAGCATCCCAGAGGGGTAAGGAAGGATTGATCCCAGCTCAGCATCCCAATGGTGAAGGAGGGACTGATCCCAGCTCAGCATCCCAGAGGGTGTAGGAGGGTTGATCCCAGCTCAGCATCCCAGGGGATGCAGGAGGCACTGATCCCAGTTCAGCATCATTAGAGGTGTAGGAGGGCTTGACCCCAGCTCAGCATCCCAGAGGTGCAGGAAGGACTGATCCCAGCTCAGCATCCCAGGGAATTCAGGAAGGACTGATCCCAGCTCAGCATCCCAGAGGGTGTAGGAGGGTTGATCCCAGCTCAGCATCCTAGGGGATGCAGGAGGGACTGATCCCAGCTCAGCATCCCAGGGGAGCAGGAGGGATTGATCCCAGCTCAGCATCCCAGAGGGATAAGGAGGGAAAATGACCCCAAAATCAGGCCAAGCAAATTCGTTAATTTTTATTTTTATATTTGCACCAAATTAAGCTTTTTGCTGCTGCAAAAGGGAAAAAAAGTTCAGAGCAGGGAACTATAAATCCACAAACCTCAGATCGATTCCTTCCAACCCACCCCACACCCTACGTCTGGGGGGAAAATGACCCCAAAATCAGGCCAAGCAAATTCGTTAATATTTTTTTTAGGAATAATGTGGAAGCTCAAGGTCGTGAGGGGCGATCGAGTTGATTTTACTCCGAGCATCCCCGAGTTTCTCGTTGCTGGGGAGGTTTATTGGGTTATCGGAGGATTATGGAATCCCTTTTTCTCAGTCTCCATGTAGGAAAATAAGGGATGTTTATCCACAGCTCTGGATAAATATCTGTATTTCATAGAATCATGGAAGAAGTAGGTTGGAAGAGACCATAGGTTAATGGAAGAAGCAGGTTGGAAGAGACCATAGGATCATGGAAGAAGAAGGTTGGAAGAGACCATAGAATCATGGAAGAACCAGGTCGGAAGAGACCACAGAAATATGGAAGAACCAGATCGGAAGAGACCATAGAATCATGGAAGAAGCAGATTGGAAGAGACCATAGGATCATGGAAGAAGCAGGTTGGAAGAGACCATAGAATCATGGAAGAACCAGATCGGATGAGACCATAGGATCATGGAAGAAACAGGTTGGAAGAGACCATAGAATCATGGAAGAACCAGATCGGAAGAGACCATAGGATCATGGAAGAAGCAGGTCTGAAAAGATCATAGAATCATGGAAGAACCAGGTCGGAAGAGATTATAGAATCATGGAAGAATCAGGTCAGAAGAGACCATAGAATCATGGAAGAAGCAGGTCGGAAGAGACCATAGGATCATGGAAGAAGCAGGTTGGAAGAGACCATAGGATCATGGAAGAAGCAGGTCAGAAGAGACCATAGAATCATGGAAGAAGGAGATTGGAAGAGACCATAGGATCATGGAAGAACCAGGTCAGAAGAGACCATAGAATCATGGAAGAATCAGGTCAGAAGAGACCATAGGATCATGGAAGAAGCAGGTCTGAAAAGATCATAGAATCATGGAAGAACGAAGTCGGAAGAGACCATAGAATCATGGAAGAACCAGGTTGGAAGAGACCACAGAAATATGGAAGAACCAGGTTGGAAGAGACCATAGAATCATGGAAGAACCAGATTGGAAGAGACCATAGGATCATGGAAGAAGCAGGTCGGGAGAGACCACAGAAATATGGAAGAAGCAGGTCAGAAGAGACCATAGAATCATGGAAGAAGCAGGTTGGAAGAGACCATAGAATCATGGAAGAAGCAGATTGGAAGAGACCACAGAAATATGGAAGAACCAGGTTGGAAGAGACCATAGAATCATGGAAGAAGCAGGTCGGGAGAGACCATAGGATCATGGAAGAACCAGGTTGGAAGAGATTATAGAATCATGGAAGAATCAGGTCAGAAGAGACCATAGGATCATGGAAGAAGCAGGTTGGAAGAGACCACAGAAATATGGAAGAACCAGGTTGGAAGAGACCATAGAATCATGGAAGAAGCAGGTCAGAAGAGACCATAGAATCATGGAAGAAGCAGGTCAGAAGAGACCATAGAATCATGGAAGAAGCAGGTCAGAAGAGACCATAGGATCATGGAAGAACCAGATCGGAAGAGACCATAGGATCATGGAAGAAGTAGGTTGGAAGAGACCAGAGAATCATGGAATAACCAGGCTGGAAGGACCCACTGGCTCATCGAATCCAACCATTCCCATTTATTTCATCGTGTTTTACCTCAAATTATCCGTGTTCGGCCCCAGTTTAAAGCCGACGGCGTCTCCCACCATCCCCTTCCAAGCTGCTGCTCTTTGGAAAGTCAGACTCAGTCCCCCCCCCCCCCGTCCAGAAGGAATTATTTATCCCCGTTTTTATTTTATAGACGTTTTATTGATTTCCCGTAATCAACCGCCTTGGCTTTCGCTAAAGGTTACTTTTTGATTTTAAAACAGGAGGAAGAAATGGATTTTTTAATTTTTTTTTCCGCTCTCCTGGGTTGAAATAAAAGGTGTCGGGGGCTCGATGGGGGCACAGAAGGACATAAGGACACCCATGGTTTTGGGGACACCCAAAGACACAGGGACATCCAAGAATGTGGGGAGACCCAAAGAGATGGGGACACCCAAGGACATGGGGACACCCAAGAACATGGGGAGACCCAAAGGGATGGGGACACCTAAGGACTTGGGGACACCCAAGAACACGCGGAGACCCAAAGAGATGGGGACACCCAAGGGCATGGGGACAGTGAAGGATGTAGGGACACCCAAGGTTATAGGGACACCCAGGGACATGGGGCACCCATGGTTTTGGGGGCACCCAAAGACACAGGGACACCCAAGGATGTGAGGACACCCAAGGTTGTGGGGACACACAAGAATGTGGGGAGACCCAAAGAAATGGGGACACCCTAGGACATGGGGACACCCAAGAACATGGGGACACCCAAGGGCATGGGGACAGTGAAGGATGTAGGGACACCCAAGGTTGTTGGGACACCTAAAACCATGGGGACACCCAAGGGCATGGGGACAACCATGGTTGTGGGGACACCCAAAGACACAGGGACACCCAAGAACGTGGGGAGACCCAAAGAGATGGGACCACCCAAGGACATGGGGTCAGTCAAGGTTGTGGAGACAATCAAGAATGTAGGGAGACCCAAAGAAATGGGGACACCCAAGGACATGGGGACAGTGAAGGATGTCGGGACACCTGAGGTTATAGGGACACCCAAGAACATGGGGAGACACAAAGACATGGGGGCACCTAAGGACATAAGGACACCCATGGTTTTGGGGACACCCAAAGACACAGGGACATCCAAGAACATGGGGAGACCCAAAGAGATGGGGACACCCAAGGGCATGGGGACAGTCAAGGTTGTGGAGACAATCAAGAATGTAGGGAGACCCAAAGAAATGGGGACACCCAAGGACATGGGGACACCCAAGAACATGGGGAGACCCAAAGGGATGGGGACACCCAAGGACATGGGGAGACCCAAAGGGATGGGGACAACCAAGGGCATGGGGACAGTGAAGGATGTAGGGACACCCAAGGTTATAGGGACACCCAGGGACATGGGGCACCCATGGTTTTGGGGACACCCAAAGACACAGGGACACCCAAGGACGTGAGGACACCCAAGGTTGTGGGGACACACAAGAATGTGGGGAGACCCAAAGAAATGGGGACACCCTAGGACATGGGGACACCCAAGAACATGGGGACACCCAAGGGCATGGGGACAGTGAAGGATGTAGGGACACCCAAGGTTGTTGGGGCACCTAAAACCATGGGGACACCCAAGGGCATGGGGACAACCATGGTTGTGGGGACACCCAAAGACACAGGGACATCCAAGAACGTGGGGAGACCCAAAGAGATGGGACCACCCAAGGACATGGGGACAGTCAAGGTTGTGGAGACAATCAAGAATGTAGGGAGACCCAAAGAAATGGGGACACCCAAGGACATGGGGACACCCAAGAACATGGGGAGACCCAAAGGGATGGGGACAACCAAGGACATGGGGACAGTGAAGGATGTAGGGACACCCGAGGTTATAGGGAGACCCAAGGACACGGGGACAGCCAAGAATGTGGGAAGACCCAAAGAAATGGGGATTCCCAGGAACATGGGGAGACCCAAAGAAATGGGGACACCCAAGGACATGAGGATACCCAAAGAAATGGGGCCACCCAAGAACATGGGGAGACCCAAAGAGATGGGGACATGCAAGAACATGGGGGCAGTGAAGGATGTCGGGACACCCAAGGTTATAGGGACACCCAAGAACGTGGGGAGACCCAAAGAAATGGGGACACCCAAGGATGTGGAGACAGTGAAGGATGTAGGGACACCCGAGGTTACAGGAACACCCAAGAACCTGGGGACACCCAAGGATGTGAAGACACCTCCGACCATGTCCTCGACGCCTTCCAAGCCCCCCAAACCAACCCCAGGGTGGTCTCCCTCCCCACTAGGCCCCCCCAGCCCCACTCGGCACCCTAGGCCGTGTCCCCCCAAGCAGGACGAGGCGGAGGGAGCCCCCCCCCTTAGCCGCTGTGGGGCCGACGCCGTGTGAATTAACCAACTTTGTTTTCCACCAAGGCTTCTCCCTCAATAGCCGCCCCCCCCCCTCCCCCTCGCTTTTGCCAACGTTTGAGGAGAAGTGAGGCGTGAGAGATCCTTTGGGATAATGAGGTGTAATTAGCCCTGGCAGCTCTTATCTGCCACCCCCCACCCCCCCTTCAATTAGAGGGAAATAAAAATAAAAGAAGGCAAGAAAAAGGGAGAGAATGAAGGTGGGGAGGGAGCGAGGTCAAGTTGGATGCCTTGTCCAGCTCAGTCCTTCTGGGCCGGGTCCTGGTCACCAGGGATGGGGGATGCTGGCTCCATCCTGCTTCGTGTGGGGAGGGGTGTTCCGTGCCTCAGTTTCCCTCAGGGCTTTTGGGGTACCAAGACCAGCCCCTTAGAAGGGCAAGAGGCAACCTTCAGGGCATCGATCTGGGGAAGGATGGAGGGAAGGATGGATCTGGGGATGGAGGGAGGGATGAATCTAGGGAAGAAGGGATGGATGGATAGATGGATCAATTGATCTGGGGAAGGATGGAGAGATAGATCTGGGCAAGGAAGGAGGGATGAATCTGGGGAAGAAGGAATGGATGGAGGGAGGGATGGATTGATTGATAGATCGATCAGTCTGGAGAAAGATGGAGGGATGGATTTGGCCAAGGAGGGAGGGATGGATCTGGGGAAGAAGGGAGAAACGGAGGGAGGGATGGATGGATGGATGGATGGATGGATGGATGGATGGATGGATGGATGAATGGATCTGGGGAAGGATGGAGGGATGGATCTGGGCACGGAGAGATGAGTGGATCTGGGGAAGAAGGGATGGATGGATGGATGGATGGATGGATGGATGGATGGATGGATGGATCTGGGGAAGGATGGAGGGATGGATCTGGGCACGGAGAGATGAGTGGATCTGGGGAAGAAGGGATGGATGGATGGATGGATGGATGGATGGATGGATGGATGGATGGATCTGGGGAAGGATGGATCTGAGGAAGGATGAATGGATGGATCTGGTCAAGGAGAGAGGGATGGATCTGGGGATGGATGGATGGATGGATGGATGGATGGATGGATGGATGGATGGATGGATCTGGGGAAGGAGAGAGGGATGAATCTGGGGAAGAAAGGATGGATGGATGGATGGATGGATCTGGGGAAGGATGGAGCTGAGGAAGGATGGATGGACGAATCTGGGCAAGGAGGGAGGGATGAATCTGGGGAAGAAGAGATGGAACCAACCCTGAGCATCCTTTGAGCCCTGAGCACCCTTTGAGCCCTGAGCATCCCACTGCCGTGGCATTTGACTCAGACTTTGCTTCCCGTATGGGCTCCCACCAGTTAATGGGAAGAGCCCCCAGGAGCAGGACTGGGTGGGCAGTGGGGCTGCTTCATGCTTCTCCATCCCTTCCAGCTCGTCCCTGCAGTGTCACTGTCCCCACTGCCGTCTGTCCCGCTCCTGCCCTGCTGCCATTCCCGCTCGGCCCTTGCTCTTTCCTCCCCGTGACCCTGATCTTCAGGCTGACAGGCTGATGGATGCGCAGCGCTCGGGTGATTTACCACGTCCTTTAAGATTTGGCAAGGCGACCGAAAGGCCTGGGCAGCGGCCGGAGCTGGGATGGCCGGGAGATTTGTCAACCTTTGAGCCGGGGAGGAGGCGAGGGAGCAAAGTGCCCTGTCTGTCCTCGGTGATTTATACACCGTTGGCGTGATTAAATTGGCCTTAGCTAATGATAACTAACTCGTCAGGGGCTGACCTTTCCCTGACAATGGAAGGGGCCGGGAGCCACGCGCCCGCGGGGCGTCTAATGGGGATGCTTCTGCAGCCAAGACACCACTTTTTGTTTGAATATCACTTTCTTTTGGCCCTTAGAGATGGTTTCCCAGTCGGTCCTGTGGACAGAAGACGCAGGAAGACGTGTGTCTCCCACCACTGCTCCAGTGTCTCTTCCCCACCCTTTCCAGCCAGGGCTGCATCGGCGCAGACACTACAGGTACCACGGCCCCGGAGAGACCTGAGGACCCTGAGCCCGTGGGGCCAGGACCTGGGGGGATTAAGTGGATCTGGTGGGTTTTACCCGGGGAGGACTTGGAATATGTTTCCAGTGGAGAATCTCACCTGTAGTCAAGCGGAATGGGGTCCTGGAGGGGCTGAACAGGCCCTGTAAAGCCTGAAATGTCCTTGCCCAGATCCATCCATCCATAGAATCATAGAATCATAGAACAACCAGGTTGGAAGGGACCCATCGGATCATCGAGTCCAACCATTCCTATCAAACACTAAACCATGTCCCTCAGCACCTCATCTACCTGTGCCTTAAACACCTCCAGGGAAGGGGAATCAACCCCCTCCCTGGGCAGCCTATTCCAATGCCCAATGACCCTCTGTGTGAAAAAATTCCTCCTAATCTCCAGCCTAAATCTCCCCTGGTGGAGCTTGAGGCCATTCCCTCTTGTCCTGTCCCCTGTCCCTTGAGAGAAGAGACCAGCTCCCTCCTCTCTACAACCTCCTCTCAGGTAGTTGTAGAGAGTAATGAGGTCTCCTCTCAGCCTCCTCTTCTCTAGGCAGATCCATCCATCCATCCATCCATCCATCCATCCATCCATCCATCTGTCCATCCCTCCATCCATTCCTTCTTCCCCAGATTCATTCCTCTTTCCTTGCCCAGATCCATCCCTCTATCCTTCCCCAGACTGATTGATCTAGCTATCCATCCATCCATCCATCCATCCATCCATCCATCCATCCATCCATCCCTTCTTCCCCAGATTCATCCCTCTTTCCTTGCCCAGATCCATCCATCCATCCTTCCTCAGACTGATTGATCCATCCATCCATCCCTCCATCCCTCTATCCTTTCCCAGATCCATCCATCCATCCACCCATCCATCCATCCATTCCTTCTTCCCTAGCATCTTCCCTCCTTCCTTGCCCAGATCCATCCCTCCATCCCTTCATTCCTCCATCCGTCCTATCCCAAATCCATCCAATCCCACAACTCTTGCAATGAAGCCCCTGGCCTCCTCCAGGCTGAGATTTCACTGCTCAGTCCTGTTTTTTCCCACCAGGACACTACAAAGATTTCGCTTTCTAGGTCCCGTTTCAGATGTGTGGATATGGTGTCACCACATCCAGAGTTTCTCCCACCTGGGAAGGACATCGCTGGCTCGATGTGGCTTGGAGAGATGCTGGAGAGACACTGGAGAGACACACCAGGACTGGAGAGAACATGGAGTGACACACCAGGACTGGAGAGATGCTCCATGACTGGAGAGACATTGGAGAGACGCTCCAGGAATGGAGATAATGGAGAGACACACCAGAACTGGAGATACTGGAGAGACACTGGAGAGAAACTGGACCGACACCAGGACAGGAGAGAAACTGGAGCAACACATCAGAACTGGACATACTGGAGAGACACACCAGGACTGGAGATACTGGGGAGGTGCATCAGGACTGGAGATATTGGAGAGACACAGCAGGACTGGAGAGAAACTGGAGAGACGCATCAGGACTGGAGGTACTGGAGAGATGCAACAGGACTGGAGATACTGGAGAGATGCTTCAGGACTAGAGATACTGGAGAGACACTTCAGGGCTGGAGATATTGGAGAGATGCAACAGTACTGGAGATACTGGGGAGACACAACAGGACTGGAGATACTGAGAGACACAACTGGACTGGAGAGAAACTGGAGAGAACCTGGAGAGACGCAACAGGACTGGAGATACTGGAGAGACACACCAGGATTGGAGGTACTGGGGAGGGGCAACAGGACTGGAGAGAAACTGGAGAGACACATCAGGACTGGAGATACTGGAGAGACACATGAGGACTGGAGAGACACTGGAGAGACACATCAGGACTGGAAATACTGGAGAGACACAACAGGACTGGAGAGACACAGCAGGACTGGAAATACTGGAGAGACACATCAGGACTGAAGAGACACACCAGGACTGGAGATACTGGGGAGACACAACAGGACTGGAGATACTGGAGAGACACAGCAGGACTGGAGAGAAACTGGAGAGACACATCAGGACTGGAGATACTGGAGAGACACTTCAGGGCTGGAGATATTGGAGAGATGCAACAGTACTGGAGATACTGGAGAGACACAACAGGACTGGAGATACTGAGAGACACAACTGGACTGGAGAGAAACTGGAGAGAACCTGGAGAGACGCAACAGGACTGGAGATACTGGAGAGATACTCCAGGACTGGAAATACTGGGGAGACACAACAGGACTGGAGATACTGGAGAGACACATGAGGACTGGAGAGACACTGGAGAGACACATCAGGACTGGAAATACTGGAGAGACACAACAGGACTGGAGAGACACAGCAGGACTGGAGATACTGGAGAGATACTCCAGGACTGGAGATACTGGGGAGACCCCACAGGACCAGACATACTGGAGAGGCACATGAGGACTGGAGAGAAACTGGAGAGACCCAACAGGACTGGAGACACTGGAGAAACACATGAGGACTGGAGAGATACTGAGAGACACGAGGACTGGAGAGGCACCGGTGCAAGGTGCTGTTGGTCAGAGCTAAAGGTAGGGGGGATCCCATCCCCCGGTAACGGGTTGGGGGTCTCCGTGCATCCCCCCGCGCTGTGTTCCCAGCCACGCTCACCCTTCCTGCCTCGACACACGGATAAAAGCCGAGCCGAAGGGACGATTTCATGGAGATTAACCTCACGCACTGCGCTGGGGCCACCACTGCCCTCGACACCGCGTTCCCGTGTATCAAAGGCGATTACAGATATATTAGCCCCTCCAGCGGCTTTATTAGCCGCCGTTTGTCACTTGGAGAGGGGGCGGCCAAGGGCAGGGGACGGAGGAGCCCGAGCATCATCATTGGTGGGAATGGTTGGACTCGATGAGCCGATGGGTCTCTTCCAACCTGGTGATTCCGCGATTCAATGATTGAGAGAGGATCCAGGCTGCCCCTCTGCCTGGATCAGAGAGGTTTAATTAAAGGAGAGTCGCTGATTGATCCCCTCGACCCAGAGGGAGGTGTCCCTGCCCGTGGCAGCAGGGGTGGAACGAGCTGATCTTCAAGCTTCTTTCCAACTCAAGCCATTCAGTGATTCATTCTGCCATTTATTTGGCTTCTGCAGGGGACAGAGACACCAGTCGCATCCCAGCTGGGCACATCCCTCCCCATCCCACACAGAATCACCCCAGAGGCTGGATGAATTCATAGAATCCTAGAATCATCAGGTTGGAAAAGACCTTGGAGATCGTCAACTCCAACCGTCCCTGTCCTCTAGTAAATCACATCCCCAAGCACCTCATCTCCTCACCTTTTAATCCCCTCCAGGGATGGGGACTCAACCACCAACCTGGCAGCTGTTCCAGGCCTTGAGAACCCTTTTAATGAAGAAATTTTTCCTGGTGTCCAATCTGAACCTGCCCTGATGCAGCTTGAGGCTGTTCCCTCTCGTCCCATCACCTCTCGCTTGGGAGAAGAAACCAACACCCACCTCTCTGCAACCTCCTTCTAGGTGGTTCTGGAGAGCAATGAGGTCTCCCCTCAGCCTCCTCTTCTCCAGGCTGAACAGCCCCAGGTCCCTCACTGCTCCTCCAACCCCTGTTCTCCAGCCCCTTCCCAGCTCTGTTCCCTTCTCCGGACACGCTCCAGCCCCTCAAGGTCTTTCTTGGAGTGAGTGGCCTAAAATTCACCCTATTAGACCCAACCCTCTGCCTTCCAACCCCACATGGCACTGGGTACGAAACCTGAGAGGGCTCCGGGATGCCCGATGTGGGTGCAACGAGGAGGGGGGGTTGAGCCTGAAAGAGGTTAAATTGGGGCAAAGCCCATTCGGGGAAGGGGGAAAACGAATCCTCGGGACGGGGCGTTTTAATGCCATTCCATTAAAGCTCCCGCGGCCGCCATGTGCTCCACATTCTCATGGTAATGATGAGACATCTGTATAGAGGCTCTTTTCTCATCCCAGTTGGTTCTCTTCAAAGACTCTCCTGGGAAACCCTTCACCTCTGACCCGCGGGGTCGCCGCCTCTATAGTTTATGCTACTGTAAAGCCCAGGAGCCTTTTTCCTCCCCTCCCCTGACCAGCACCCGCTTTTCAGGCTCCGTTCCTTCAGCTCCGAGGGTTTGGGGGGTGGGGGTGGCACTCGTGCAGGAGAAGGGTCCTCACCCCCCTCTGCTGTCACCCGTCCCGGGCGCTGGTGTCGGCATCGCCTGCGCTGACCCCGGACGAGAGCACGAGAGGGAGATCAAAGAGGAGTGGGAAGGGGTTTAATGAGAGGGGAGGGGGATCCCATCCCTGCCTTGGGAAAGGGGAGGGTGATCACCGCTGAGGTAAAACCCATCGTGGTCCCTTCCTGGGACCCAGATAGGGGGTGGGGTTGGGGTGGGATGAGGATGGAGTTGGGGTTGGGATGATGATGGAGTTGGTGTTGGGATGAAGATGGAGTTGGGATGAGGATGAAGTTGGGGTTGGGATGATGATGGAGTTGGTGTTGGGATGAAGATGGAGTTGGGATGAGGATGAGGTTGGGGTTGGGATGAGGATGAGGTTGGGGTTGGGATGAGGATGAGATTGGTGTTGAGAGGAGGATGAGGATGGTTTTGGGGTTGGGATGAGGATGGGATTGGGATGAAGATGGAGTTGGGATGAGGATGAGTTGGGGTTGGGATGAGGATGGGATTGGGATGAGGATGAGTTGGGGTTGGGATGAGGATGAGTTGGGGTTGGGATGAGGATGGGATTGGGATGAGGATGAGTTGGGGTTGGGATGAGGATGGGATTGGGATGAGGATGGGATTGGGATGAAGATGGAGTTGGGATGAGGATGGGATTGGGATGAAGATGGAGTTGGGATGAGGATGGGATTGGGATGAGGATGGAGTTGGGATGAGGATGGAGTTGGGATGAGGATGGGATTGGGATGAGGATGGAGTTGGGATGAGGATGGGATGAGGATGAAGATGGAGTTGGGGTTGGGATGAGGATGGGATTGGGATGAGGATGGAGTTGGGATGAGGATGGGATTGGGATGAGGATGGAGTTGGGGTTGGGATGAGGATGGGATTGGGATGAGGATGGAGTTGGGGTTGGGATGAGTATGGGATTGGGATGGCAATGGAGTTGGGGTTGGGGTTGAGGTGAGGATGAGGAGGGGGTTGGGGTTGTGGTTGGAATGAGAATGAGGATGAGGTTGGGGTTGGGATGAAGATGGGGTTGGGGTTGGGATGAGAATGAGTTTGAGGTTGGGGTTGGGATGAGGATGGGATTGGGATGAGGATGGGCTTGGGGTTGGGATGAGGATGGGATTGGTGTTGTGATGAGGATGGGGTTGGGATGAGAATGGGATTGGGATGAGGATGGAGTTGAGATTGGGCTAAGGATGGGATTGGGATGAGAATGGAGTTGGGATGAGGATGGGATTGGGAAGAGGATGGAGGTGGAAGAAAGGAAAGGGACAGGGATGGGGTTGGGAATGGAGTTAGGGACAGGGAAAGGGACCAGAATGGGGATGTTTTTGGGATGAAGACGTAGCTGAGGACGAGGTTCAGGAGAGGCACAAGGATGGAGATGGAAAAGGAGACTGGAATAGGGATGGGAAAGTGGTGGGAAAGGGGGAAAGGACAGCGATGGAGCTGGGGAAGTGCTGGGAATCAAGATGAGGGTGAGGGACTGGGATGCGGATGAGAGGGGGGAACGGGTAACGATGAGGATGGAGATGGGAAGAGGGTTGGGAATGGGGATGGGATGAGGATGAAGATGGAGATGGGGACAGAGCCAGGGGCAGGAATGGATTCGGGATGGGGATGGGGATGGGGATCGGGACAGGAAAGGGAATGAGGATGGGAATGGGGACAGGAAAAGGCTATTCCGGAATTGCTGTCCCCGAGGTCCCACCTCCCCAGCCGGATGGTGGTGGCCCCAGGACGAAGGGGACGCCCTGGTGGGTCCCTCGGTGGCTCCGTCCCTCCGGCACAATGACCCGGCCAATGCTCCCCATGGCCCTTTCCAATCAGCGGCAAATGATTCTTCGTCCTGTCGCTCGGCGGCAGCAATAAACCTTCATCACCATGAAGTCATTTGATTTCCATGTCCTGTAATCGCTCGGCGATTAGGCATTAATTAACGAGCGCTTACGGGAAGGGCCAGAGCGAGGGCTTTTCCAGAAGGTGGATTGTGTTGGGAACAGCACTGGGGATGCCCTGTGCAAGGAGCAGGGTCCGGAGGGGACATCAGGCCTAACGAAGCGCCCGGTTAATGAGGGAGGGGATGTGGGTGCTGCAGGACCTCGCATTGTTGCTCCGACCTCGCTTCCCTCCTGGTCTCCATCTCCTCAGCAGAGCCGGTGGGGAAACTGAGGCACCGAGTGGGGTGAGCAGGGGATGAGAGGATCTCTTCTCTTCTCTTCTCTTCTCTTCTCTTCTCTTCTCTTCTCTTCTCTTCTCTTCTCTTCTCTTCTCTTCTCTTCTCTTCTCTTCTCTTCTCTTCTCTTCTCTTCTCTTCTCTTCTCTTCTCTTCTCTTCTCTTCTCTTCTCTTCTCTTCTCTTCTCTTCTCTTCTCTTCTCTTCTCTTCTCTTCTCTTCTCTCTTCCTCCCCTCTTCCACTACTTTCCCTCTCCTCTTCCTCTCCTCTTCCTCTACTTTCCCTCTCCTCTTCCTCCCCTCTTCCTCTCCTCTTCCTACCCTCTTCCTCTCCTCTTCCTCTCCTCTTCCTACCCTCTTCCTCTACTTTCCCTCTCCTCTTCCTCCCCTCTTCCTCTCCTCTTCCTCTCTTGTTCCTCTACTTTCCCTCTCTTCTTCCTCTCCCCTTCCTCTACTTTCCCTCTCCTCTTCCTCTCCCCTTCCTCTACTTTCCCTCTCCTCTTCCTCCCCTCTTCCTCTCCTCTTCCTCCGCTCTTCTTCTACTTTCCCCTCTCCTCTTCCTCTCCTCTTTTTCTACTTGTCCCCCTCCTCTTCCTCTCCTCTTCCTCTCCTCTTCCTCTCCTCATCTCATTTTGCGAACTGGGGATAGAGAAAGGGACAGAAATAGGGGTGGGTTTGGCTGGGGATGGCGTTGGGGACAGCGATGAGGATGGATCTGGGGCTGAAGACGAGGATTGGGGACGGGGACCAGTTTGGGGAAGAGCTAAAGACGGGGCTGACGCTGGGAAATGGGTTGGGGTCGCGATTAGGGTGAAGACAGAGCTGGGAACAGGGCAGTGATGGAGTCAGAGATGGAGACGGGGACACTGGGGGGGTGATGCGGCTGTGTGGGCGATGCCAGGGCAGGGACGGACAGACGGACACGAGCGAGCGATGCTGGTGCGGGCGCCACTGGCCTCGTGCTGCCCGATAAATCCTCTGGCCGTATATAAGCCACCCCAAGCGCCTCGACGCCAGATTTTGTCTGGTGCCTTAATGTCAGCACCGTAAATCCGCTCCCGGCTCCGAGGTGACCTTGGCAGCTTCTCTGCAGGGTTCGGAATCACAGAATCACCAGGTTGGAAGAGGCCAACCGGATCGTCGGGTCCAACCGTTCCCACCAGTCTCTAAAGCATGAGATGTTGGGTGGGGAGGATGTAGGTGGGTGCCCTGTTCCCCTGCACCGTGCCTCAGTTTCCCCAGTGCAGAGAGCGATGCTGCTCCCGACCCACAGGATGATGCAGCCCTTGGTCCCACTGGCAGACTGGGATTGGACTGGGAGCTGTACTGGGAAGTCACTGGGATTGGACTGGAGGGCATACTGGGATTGGACTGGGAGTTATACTGGGAAGTCACTGGAATCACACTGAAGGGCATACTAGGATTGGACTGGGAGGCATACTGGGATGTCACTGGGAGGCATACTGGAAAGTCACTGGGATCAGACTAGGGGCTATACTGGGTTGTCACTGGGACCAGACTGGAGAACATACTGGGATTGGACTGGAGCTATACTGGGTTGTTACTGGGATGGGACTGGAGGACATACTGGCATTGGACTGGGAGGTATACTGGGATGTCACTGGGATCAGACTGGGGCTATACTGGGTTGTCATTGGATTCAGACTGAAGGGCATACTGGGATTGGACTGGGAGGCATACTGGGAAGTCACTGGGATCAGACTAGGGGCTATACTGGGTTGTCACTGGGATCAGACTGAAGGGCATACTGGGACTGGACTGGGAGGCATACTGGGATGTCACTGGGATTGGACTGCAGGGCATACTGGGATTGGACTGGGAGGCATACTGGGAAGTCACTGGGATCAGACTGGAGGGCATACAGGGATTAGATTGGGAGTTATACTGGGAAGTTACTGGTACTGGACTGGAGGACATACTGGGATCGGACTGGGAGGTATACTGGGAAGTCACTGGGATCAGACTGGAGGGCATACTGGCATTGGACTGGGAGGTATACTGGGTTGTCACTGGGATCAGACTAGTGGCTATACTGGGTTGTCGCTGGGATCAGATTGAAGGGCATACAGGGATTGGACTGGGAGGTATACTGGGATGTCACTGGGATCAGACTAGGGGCTATACTGGGTTGTCACTGGGATCAGACTGGAGAACATACTGGGATGTCACTGGGATTGGACTGGAGGGCATACTTGGATTAGACTGGGAGGTATACTGGGATGTCACTGGTAAGCATAACGGGAAGTCACTGGGAGGCATACTGGGAAGTCACTGGGATCAGACTAGGGGCTATACTGGGTTGTTGTCACTGGGATCAGACTGAAGGACATACTGGGATTGGACTGGGAGGCATACTGGGATAAGACTGAGAGGAAGCCGGGATTGAACTGGGAGGTATACTGGGATGTCACAGGGATCAGATTGGGAAGCATACTGGGATTAGACTGGGATTGGTCTGGGTTGTCACAGGGATCGGACTGGAGAGCATACTGGGACTGGATTGAGAGAAAACTGGGATTGAACTGGAGGACATACTGGGATTAGACTGAGAGGAAACCGGGATTGGACTGGGAGGCATACTGGGATATCACTGTGATCAGACTGGAGGCTATACTGGGTTGTCACTGGGATCAGACTGGGAGGTATACTGGGAAGTCACTGGGATCAGACTGGAGGGCATACTAGGATTGGACTGGGAGGTATACTGGGAAGTCACTGGGATCAGACTGGAGGGCATACTAGGATTGGACTGGGAGACATACTGGGTTGTCACTGGGATCAGACTGAAGGAAACTGGGACTGGATTGGCAGGCATACTGGGAGGCATACTGGGATGTCACTGGGATTGGACTGGAGGGCATACTGGGATGCCACTGGGACCATAGGGAGATCAGCCTGGGAGGCATATTGGGATGAGACTGGGACTGTACTGGAATCAGAGTAGGGAGAACACTGGGATCAGACTCAGACAGTACTGGGATCAGACTGGGACCATACTGGGATGTCACTAGGAAATCCAACCACAGGGGCTCATGGTTGAGGTCCCATGTGGATCAGACTGGGACCATACTGGAATCAGACTGGGATGGGGAGGTCATACTGGGATGACAGCAGCACCGTGACTGGGATCAGACTACAGGTGCATACTGGGAGGAGCCTGGGGCTGCGACAGGACCTTACTGGGCGCAGGAGAGACCCATACTGGGAGGACACAGGGACCGCACTGGGGGTGGCTGGGCCCTAACTGGGATGCAGCTGGGACCGTGCCCTGTGCATACTGGGAGCACTGGAGTTCCTGGGGCTCACTTGGCGTCGCTTTTCCTTCCAATTCCATCCGGAAAGGATAAAACCAACATGGAATTTGTCCAATTCTCATCTTCTCTCGGAGCTAACGGCACAGGGAGGGGGCACCGAGCAAACTCGGCAGACGAGGATGCAATTAGAAGCTTTTAATTAATTTCTCTTTATAAATAATAGGTCCCTCCCCCCCTTCCCCACCCCCGGCTTGGCACTGGCCCCAAAAACCAGCTTTTCTGCCTTAAATAGGGGAAGAAGTCCCACCCATCCCCATCCTCTAGGGTCTCCACCCTCGGAGTCTCCGTTGTTGGGGTCACCTCGTTGAGGTCCCACCCTTGGGATCCCATCCTTGGAGTCCTCTCTTTGGGGTTCTCCTTCTTGGGGTTTCCAACCCTGGGACCTCCTCCATGGAGTTCCGTCTCTGGGATTCCGTCTCTGGGATCCTGAGGTCTCCTTCTCCATCCTTGGAGTCTCATCCTCCATGGGGTCCATCTTTAGGGTCTCCATCCTTGGAGTCTCCATTGTTGGGGTCACCTCGTTGAGGTCCCACCCTTGGGATCCCATTCTTGGAGTCCTCTCTTTGGGGTTCTCCTTCTTGGGGTTTCCAACCCTGGGACCTCCTCCATGGAGTTCCGTCTCTGGGATTCCGTCTCTGGGATCCTGAGGTCTCCTTCTCATCCTCCATGGGGTCCATCTCTAGGGTCTCCATCCTCGGTGACTCCAACCATCGGGTCCCATCTTCGGGTTCCCCATCCTTGAGTTGCCATCGTCAGGGTCCTGTTGTCTGGGGGGCTTCATCCTTGGGGTCTCATTGCTGGGGTCCGACCATTGGAGTCTTCATCCTTGGACACTTCGTGTCCCCATTCTTGGTGTCCCCAACCATCAGGTCTCATTGCTGGGTCCCATCCTCGGTCTCCCCATTGCTGGGGTCTTGTTCTTCATGTCCCTATTCTTGGTGTCCCCACCCATGAAATCCCATCCTTGGGGTCTCATCCTTGGAGTCTTCATCCTTGGATTCCCAACCCATGGTTGGGTCCCATTCTTGGTGTCCCCAGTCATCGTGTCCCATGGTTGGGTCCCATCCTCAGTCTCCCCATTGCTGAGGTCCCATTCTTCATGTCCCTATCCTTGGTGACCCTAACCATGAAATCCCATCATTGGGGTCTCATCATTGGAGTCTTCCTCCTTGGATTCCCAACCCATGGTTGGGTCCCATTCTTGGTGTTCCCAACCATCAGGTCTCATTGCTGGGTCCCATCCTCGGTCTCCCCATTGCTGAGGTCCCATTCTTCATGTCCCTATCCTTGGTGACCCTAACCATGAAATCCCATCATTGGGGTCTCATCATTGGAGTCTTCATCCTTGGATTCCCAACCCATGGTTGGGTCCCATTCTTGGTGTCCCCAACCATCAGGTCTCATTGCTGGGTCCCATCCTCGGTCTCCCCATTGCTGGGGTCTCATTCTTCATGTCCCCATTCTTTGTGTCCCCAACCCTGGAGTCTCATTCTTTGGTGTCCCCAACCATTGTGTCCCATGGTTGGGTTGTCATCCTTGGTCTCTCCAGTGCTGAGACCTCATTCTTTGTGTCCCCAACCCTGGAATCTCATTCTTGGTGTCCCCAGTCATCATGTCCCATGGTTGGGTCCCATCCTCAGTCTCCCCACTGCTGAGGTCCCATTCTTCATGTCCCTATCCTTGGTGACCCTAACCATGAAATCCCATCATTGGGGTCTCATCATTGGAGTCTTCCTCCTTGGATTCCCAACCCATGGTTGGGTCCCATTCTTGGTGTCCCCAGTCATCGTGTCCCATGGTTGGGTCCCATTCTTGGTGTCCCCAACCATCAGGTCTCATTGCTGGGTCCCATCCTCGGTCTCCCCGTTGCTGGGGTCTCATTCTTCATGTCCCCATTCTTTGTGTCCCCAACCCTGGAGATCTCATTCTTGGTGTCCCCAGTCATCGTGTCTCATGGTTGGGTCCCATCCTCAGTCTCCCCATTGCTGGGGTCTCATTCTTGGTGTCCCCAACCATCAGGTCTCATTGTTGGGTCCCATCCTCACTCTCCCCATTGCTGGAGTCTCATTCTCCATGTGCCCATTCTGTGTCCCCAGCCCTGGAGTCTCATTCTTGGTGTCCCCAATCATCATGTCCCATGGTTGGGTCCCATCCTTGGTCTCTCTATTGCTGGGGTCTCATTCTTGGTGTCCCCAATCATCATATCCCATGGTTGGGTTCCATCCTCAGTCTCCCCATTGCTGGGGTCTCATTCTTTGTGTCCCCATTCTGTGCCCCCAGCTCTGGAGTCCCATTCTTGGTGTCCCCAACCATCAGGTCTCATTGCTGGGGTCCCATCCTCGGTCTCCCCGTTGCTGGGGTCTTGTTCTTTATGTCCCCAGCCCTGGAGTCTCATTCTTGGTGTCCCCAGCCATCACGTCCCATGGTTGGGTCCCATCCTCGGTCTCCCCGAGGGTCTCATTCTTCGTGTCCCCATTCTTGGTGTCCCCAACCATCAGGTCTCATTGCTGGGGTCCCATCCTTGGTATGTCCATCTCTGGGTTCCAACCCTTGATGTCTCCATGCTTGATGTCCCCATCCTTGGGTCCCCAACCATGAGGTCTCATAGTTGAGGTCCCATCCTTGATATCTCCATCTCCGCATCCAAATTCTTGATGTCCCCATCCTCGATGTCTCCATCCTCGATGTCCCCAACTATGGGATCTCCCACTCAGGATCCGCAGTGTAGGGGGTGTCACTGCATGGGGCCGTAGGGCCAGCTGAGGGTGGCTCCGGCGAGGAGCATGTCGCGGATGAGGGTCTCGATGGGGGTCTTGCCGACCAGGCGGCTGAAGAAGAGCTGCTGGATGCCGGGAGCGGAGACGCTGCGGAGCGCGGGCAGGCGCAGGAGCAGGCGGCCGAAGCGACTGGGCTGGCTGGGGTGTTGGCACCGCACGTGCTCCTCCAGCGCACACTGAGACTTCTCCTGCAGCCCAGCCACCTGCCCGGGGTCTGACAGCCCCACCACGTCTGCGGGGATGGGGAAACTGAGGCACGGGAAGGCCTGTGCCCCTTCAGCCCCACTCAGCCCAGTCCCATCCTCATGAAGCCCACCCAGCCCTGTCCCTCACTCCAACCTCCTCCAGCCCCTTCACTCCCTGCACACTCATTGATGCCAAATCACCTTGGGACCCCACCTCATTAAGCCCCCACCTCATTGGAGCCCCGCCCCATTAAACCCCGCCCCATTTTCCCACGCCCAGTCCATTCATCCCCTGTGCACCCATTGAGGCCAAACCCCCTTGCTACCACACCTCGTTAAACTCCATCCCATTCAACCCCACCCCATTTTCCCACGCCCAGTCCATTAATTCCCTGCACGCCCATTAAGGCCAAATCCCCTTGGGACCACACCTCATTAAGCCCCACCTCATTAAGCCCCACCTCATTAAGCCCCACCTCATTAGAGCCCCACCCCATTAAACTCCACCCCATTTTCCCACGCCCGGTCCATTCATTCCCTGCACACCCATTGATACCAAACCTCCTTGGGAACCCTGCCCCATTGGACCCCTCCTCATTAGAGCCCCACATGATGAAACCCCACCCCATTTTCCCATGTCCCATTAAACTCCACCCCATTTTCCCACACCCAGCCCATTCATCCCCTGCACACCCATTGAGGCCAAACCCCCTTGGTACCACACCTCATTAAGCCCCACCTCATTAGAACCCCACCTCATTAAACTCCACCCCATTGAACCCCACCCCATTTTCCCACGCCCAGTCCATTCATCCCCTGCGCACCCATTGATGCCAAACCCCCTTGGGACCCCACCCCATTAAACCCCACCTCATTATAGCCCCACCTCATTAAACCCACCTCATTATACCCACTTCATTCAACCCTGCGCCGTTTTCCCACACCCAGCCCATTCATCCCCTGTGCACCCATTGAGTCCAAACCCCCTTGGGACCCCCTCCTCATAAAGTGGGACCCCACCTCATTAGAGCCCCCACCTCATTTTCCCACTCCCAGCGCACCCATTGATGCCCCTCCTCCTCTCTTGGGACTCCACCCCATTAAGCCCCAGCTCATTAGGGCCCAGCCCCATTAAACCGTGCCCCATTTTTCCCACGCCCCATTAAACCCCGCCCCCTTTTCCCACGCCCAGCCCATTCATTCCCTGCACACCCCATACCTGCCCCATTGCAGCTCCATTCCCTTCCCTCCCATTAAGCCTCTCGCCAACCCTACCCCCCAAGCCCCTCCCAACCACACCCTCCCAAGCCCCTCCCCCTCCCCCCACACCTTCCTAAGCCCCTCCCCCCACACCTTCCTAAGCCCCAGAATTCTCAAAGAATTCTCCCCCCATTCCTCACCAGGGGAGAAGAGGGCGATGGCCTTGAGGCAGGCGTACTCGGCGGCGTCGACCTGCAGGGCTTTGAGCTTCTCCACCTGCTCCTGGAAGAGGCGGATGTGGTCCATGAAGGCGACCACGCGGTCGGCAGCCATGGGGGCCGCGTGGAGGCCGGCGGCCGCCAGCAAGGGCGCCGCGTGCAGGGGCAGCGCCGACTGCGCCGCGTTCAGCACAAAGAGCTCGCTCCAGCCCAGCCGCAGCAGAGCCACTTGATCCGCCAGCGGCAGATCCGGGAAGAAGGGGATGCCCTTGGCCCATTCGATGGCGCTGAAGAGGAGGCGAGCGGCCAGCTCGCAGATGCTCTCGACGCCCGCCACGCCGCTGGGCTGCAGGCACTGGGCGCCGTAGCGGGCCGGAGGGTAGGGTTCGGCGCGGAGGAGCAAGGAGATGAAGCCGCTTAGGTAGCCGTGGCCGCCGTAGGGATCCCCAGGGAGCAGGGGGTACTGGCCAGGGCTGCTGGGCGCGGGAGCCATGCGGCCGCGCTGCACGGCTGCAGAGGGGAGCGGGAGGTCAGCATCCTGACCCCCAACCCGGCACCAGCACATCCCGAAGCCCCAGGTCCCTGGGGATCAAATACTCCAGGTTGGGGGAAAAATCCTCCCCACTCCCATTGTGGGATAGGGGATGGGGTTCACCTGCCCACCAGCTCCCACCTGGATTTCCCAAGGTATACGAGTGTTTGGGGTTCCCCCTTCCTGCAAGGGCTGGTGCTAATGAGGGTCCCCCAGGAAGCAGTGGAAGAGCTCCCCTCTGGCTCCTGCCTCTTGAGGTTGTTGCAGTTTGGGCTTAAAACCCCTCAAACTGGGGGTCGAGGTCCCATCCTTGGTGCCCTCTCTTTGGGGTCCAACCCTTGACGTCCCCCTCTTTCGTAGAATCAGAGAACAACCAGGTTGGAAGAGACTCACCAGATCATGGCGTCCAACCATTCCCATCAATCACTAACCCATGTCCCTCAGCACCTCGGTCACCCGTCCCTTAAACCCCTCCAGGGAAGGGGAATCAACCCCCTACCTGTTCCAGGGCCCAATGACCCTTTCCAGGAAATATTTTTTCCTAATGTCCATCCTGAGCCTCCCCTGGTGGAGCTTGAGGCCATTCCCTCTTGGCCTGTCCCCTGTCACTTGGCAGAAGAGCCCAGCTCCCTCCTCTCCACAACCTCCTCTCAGGGAGTCCCAGAGAGCAATGAGCTCTCCCCTCAGCCTCCTCTTCTCCAGGAGAAACCACCCCAGGTCCCTCAGACGTGTCCTCCAGGCCTTTCACCAGCTTCCTTGCTCTTTTCTGCACTCGCTCCACAGCCTCAACATCCTTCTTGTGGGGAGGGGCCCACAACTGACCCCAGGATTTGAGGAGTAGTCTCCCCAGGGCCGAGTCCAGAGGGAGAAGAACCTCCCTGGCCCTGCTGGCCACACCAGGTCTGATCCAAGCCAAGCTGCCCTTGGCCTTCTTGGCCACCTGGGCCCCTGCTGCCTCCTCTTCAACCAACACCCCCAGGTCCTTCTCCTCCAGGCACTTTCCAGCCAGACTTCTCCTAGTCTAGAGCTGCTCAGGGTTGTTGTGCCCCAAGTGCAGGATCTGCCATTTGGCCTCGTTAACCCTCCTGCTGTTGGTCTCAGCCCATGGATCCAGCCTGCTCAGATCCCTTTGGAGCCTCCCGACCCTCCAGCAGATCCAGCTTCCTTCCAGCCTCAACATCCTTCTTGTGGGGAGGGGCCCCCAACTTTGTGCTCCTCTCCTTGGGCACCCCCCTCATTCTATGGGGCTGTAGGGCCAGCTGAGGTTGACTCCAAACCCTAAATTCTTTCTTTTTTTTTTTTTCCCTCTCCCGGTGATGCTGTGTGGTGCCCCCCTCCTCCCCGTGCCCCCCTCCTCCCCGTGCCCCCCTCCTCCCCGTGCCCCCTCCTCCCCGTGCCCCCCGCAGTGGGGCAAGCTCTGAGCCGGCCTCAGCCTAATGCGGCGTGACAGCCCCAGTGTCAGCCAGAGGTCGGGGCCGCGGGAACGGGGGTCCCCAGGAACGGGGAACCCCCAGGGAATGGGGATCACCAGGAATGGGGGGGCTGAGGGTCCCCTCCTCTCTCACACCCCAGCCCTCAGGGCTCAGCATTGCCCCAGTGGCGTTTGAGGGGTGCAGCCCTCTCCTCACTGACTGTACAGCCCCTACACGGCACCACAACCCCCCAAAAATCCTTTGGCATCACCACAAACCACCTTTGGCATCACCATGATCCCCCTTGCATCATCCTGAACCCCCAAACCCCCTTTAGCATCACCCTGAAGCCCTTTAGTATCACTCTGAACCCCCAAACCACCTTTGGCATCACCCTGAAACCCTTGAGCATCACCCCGAACCCTCAAATCCTCTTTGGTATCAACCTGGAACCCTTTGACATCACCCTGCACCCTCAAACCCTCTTTGGTATCACCTTGAAACCCTTTAGCATCACTCTGAACCCCCAAAGCCCCTTTAGCATCACCCTGAACCCCCAAACCCCTTTTGGTATCAACCTGAAGCCATTTAGCATCACCCTGAACCCCCAAACCCTCTTTGGTATCACCCTGAAGCCCTTTAACATCACCCTGAACCCCCAAACCCTCTTTGTATCACCCTGAAATCCTTCAGCATCACCCTAAACCCCCTTTGGTATCATCCTGAAATCCTTTAGCATCACCCTGAACCCCCAAACCGCCTTTAGCATCACCCTGAAGACCTTTAGCATCACCCTGAACCCCCAAAGCCCCTTTGGTATCTTCCTGAAGCCCTTTAGCATCACTCTGAACCCCCAAACTCCCTTTGGAATCACCCTGAAGCCCTTTAGCATCACTTTGAAACCCTAAACCCCCTTTGGTATCACCCTGAACCCCCAAATCCCCTTTGGTATCACCCTGAAGCCCTTTAGCATCACCCTGAACCCCCAAACCCTCTTTGTATCACCCTGAAATCCTTCAGCATCACCCTAAACCCCCTTTGGTGTCATCCTGAAACCCTTTAGCATCACCCTGAACCCCCAAACCCCCTTTAGCATCACCCTGAAGCCCTTTAGTATGACTCTGAACCCCCAAACCCTCTTTGGTATCAATCTGAAGCCCTTTAGCATCACCCTGAACCCTTTTAGCATCACTCTGAACCCTCAAACCCTCTTTGGTATCAATCTGAAATCCTTCAGCATCACCCTAAACCCCCTTTGGTATCATCCTGAAACCCTTTAGCATCACCCTGAACCCCCAAACCCCCTTTGGTATCACCCTGAAGCCATTTAGCATCACTCTGAACCCCCAAACTCCCTTTGGTATCACCCTGAACCCCCAAATCCCCTTCGGTATCACCCTGAAGCCCTTTAACATCACCCTGAACCCCCAAACCCTCTTTGTATCACCCTGAAATCCTTCAGCATCACCCTAAACCCCCTTTGGTGTCATCCTGAAACCCTTTAGCATCACCCTGAACCCCCAAACCCCCTTTGGCATCAACCTGAAACCCTTTAGCATCACCCTGAACCCCCAAACCCCTTTTGGTATCATCCTGAAGCCCTTTAGCATCACTCTGAACCCCCAAACTCCCTTTGGAATCATCCTGAAGCCCTTTAGCATCACTCTGAACCCCCAAACTCCCTTTGGAATCATCCTGAAGCCCTTTAGCATCACTCTGAACCCCCAAACTCCCTTTGGAATCACCCTGAAGCCCTTTAGCATCACTTTGAAACCCTAAACCCCCTTTGGTATCACCCTGAACCCCCAAATCCCCTTTGGCATCACCCTGAAGCCCTTTAGCATCACCCTGAACCCCCAAACCCTCTTTGTATCACCCTGAAATCCTTCAGCATCACCCTAAACCCCCTTTGGTGTCATCCTGAAACCCTTTAGCATCACCCTGAACCCCCAAACCCCCTTTGGCATCAACCTGAAACCTTTTAGCATCACTCTGAACCCCCAAAACCCTCTTTGTCATCACCCTGCAACCCTTTAGCATCACCCTGAACCCCCAACCCCCCTTCGGTATCAACCTGAAGCACTTTAGCATCACCCTAAACCCCCAAACCCCTTTTGGAATCACCCTGAAACCCTTTAGCATCACCCTGAACCCTCAAACCCCCTTTAGCATCACCCTGAAGCCCTTTAGTATGACTCTGAACCCCCAAACCCTCTTTGGTATCAATCTGAAGCCCTTTAGCATCACCCTGAACCCTTTCAGCATCACTCTGAACCCTCAAACCCTCTTTGTATCACCCTGAAATCCTTCCCTCTTCTCCACCTTCTCTTCTTTTTGCATCCTCTCTCCTTCCTTTCCACCCTCCCACATTATTTTCCATCTCCCTTTTCCCACCTTCTGTCCTTTCTAACCCCTCATCTCCTACACTCACTCTCTCTTCCATATTTTTCCATCTCCTCTTTTCCATCCCTCTCCTTTTCCATCGCCTCCTTCTTCTCCAGCTCTTCTTTTCCCATCCCCTCTTCTCCCTCTCCTTTTCCATCCCCTCTCACCTTGTCCCCTCACTCTCTTTTCCATCTCCTCTCACCTTGTCCCCTCACTCTCTTTTCCATCTCCACTACCCTCTTTCCCCCTCTCCTTCCTTTCCCATCTCCTCTTTTCCCATCCCTTTTCCTCTTGCACCTTCTCTTATCCCATCCCCTCTCCTTTCCCATCTCCTTTCCCATCCACTCTCCTTTCACACCTTCTCCTTTCCCATCTCTGCTTTTCCCATCCCTTCTCCTTTCCCATCTCTGCTTTTCCCATCCCTTCTCCTTTCTCATCTTTTCCCCTTCCCTTCTCCTTTCCCACCTGTTTCCCATTCCCTCTCCTTTCCACTCTTTTCCCCTCCCTTCTCCTTTCTTCATCTCTTTTCCCATCCCCTCTTTCCCCCTCTCCCATTCGCTCTTTCCTCCTCTTCCATTCCTTCTCACATCCTCTTTTTCCACTTCTTCTCACATCCCCTTTGCCCATTTGCCCATCCCTTCTCCTTTCCCCTCTCCTCTTCCCATTCCTTCTCCTTTCCACTCTCTTTTCCCACCCCCTCTCCTCTCCCATCCCCTCCTGTTCCTTCTCACATCCTCTCTCTTCTCCCATCCCTTCTCCTTTCCACTCTTTTCCCACTCCCTCTCCTTTTCCCATCCCCTCTCCTTCTCCCATCCCTTCTCCCTTCCACTCTCTTTTCCCTCCCTTCTCCTTTCATCTCTCTCTTCCCACCCTCCTCCTCTCCCATCCCCTCTCCTCTCCCATCCCCTTTTCCCCCTCTCCCATTCCTTCTCATATCCACTCTCTTTCCCCGTCCCTTCTCCTTTCTCTATTCCCATCCCCTCTCCTCTCCCATTCCCTCTTTTCCCTTCTCCCATCCTCTCTCCTTCTCCCATCCCCTCTCCTTTCTCATCTCTTTTCTCATCCCCTCTCTTCTCCCGCTCCTTTCTCATCCCCTCTCTTCTCCCATCCCCTCTCCTTCTCCCATCCCCTCTCCTTTCTCATCTCTCTCCTCATCCCCTCTCTTCTCCCACTCCTTTCTCCTTCTCCCCTCTCCATTCCCATCCCCTCTCCTTTCTCATCTCTCTTCTCATCCCCTCTCTTCTCCCACTCCTTTCTCCATCCCCTCTCCTTTCTAATCCCCTCTCCTTTCTCATCCCCTCTCTTCTCCCATCCCCTCTCTTCTCCCATCCTCTCTCCTTCTCTCATCCCCTTCTCCCACTCCTTTCTCCATCCCCTCTCCATTCCCATCCCCTCTCCTTTCTCATCTCTCTCCTCATCCCCTCTCTTCTCCCATCCCCTCTCCTTCTCCCCTCTCCATTCCCATCCCCTCTCCTTTCTCATCTCTCTCCTCATCCCCTCTCCTTCTCCCACTCCTTTCTCCTTCTCCCCTCTCCATTCCCATCCCCTCTCCTTTCTCACCTCTCTCCTCATCCCCTCTCTTCTCCCACTCCTTTCTCCATCCCCTCTCCTTTCTCACCCCCTCTCCTTCTCCCATCCCATCCCCTCTCCTTCTCCCATTCCTTTCTCCATCCCCTCTCCTTTCTCATCTCTCTCCTCATCCCCTCTCTTCTCCCAGTCTTTTCTCCTTCTCCCCTCTCCATTCCCATCCCATCTCCTTTCTCATCTCTCTCCTCATCCCCTCTCTTCTCCCACTCCTTTCTCCATCCCCTCTCCATTCCCATCCCATCTCCTTTCTCATCTCTCTTCTCATCCCCTCTCCTTCTCCCATCCCCTCTCCTTCTCCCCTCTCCATTCCCATCCCATCTCCTTTCTCATCTCTCTCCTCATCCCCTCTCTTCTCCCATCCCTTCTCCTTCTCCCATTCCTTTCTCCATCCCCTCTCCTTTCTCATCTCTCTCCTCATCCCCTCTCCTTCTCCCACTCCTTTCTCCTTCTCCCCTCTCCATTCCAATCCCCTCTCCTTTCTCATCTCTCTCCTCATCCCCTCTCCTTCTCCCACTCCTTTCTCCTTCTCCCCTCTCCATTCCCATCCCCTCTCCTTCTCCCCTCTCCATTCCCATCCCATCTCCTTTCTCACCTCTCTCCTCATCCCCTCTCCTTCTCCCACTCCTTTCTCCTTCTCCCCTCTCCCTTCCCATCCCCTCTCCTTCCCCCACTCCTTTCTCCTTCTCCCCTCTCCCTTCCCATCCCATCTCCTTCCCCCCCCCCCATTCCCCGCACCTTCCCTGCGCATCCCGACGCGGAGGCACTTGGTGAGGCGGCAGTGCTGGCACTGGTTGCGGTGCTGCTGGTCCACGGGGCAGTCTCGCCCCCCCCGGCAGCTGTAGGACAGGTTGCGCCTCACCGAGCGCTTGAAGAAGCTCTTGCAGCCCTCGCAGGTCACTTGCCCGTAGTGCTTGCCGCTCGCCTTGTCCCCGCACACCCGGCACCACCCGCACCCCTTCCCCGCGCCCTCCGCGGGGGCAGCAGCAGCAGCAGCAGGAGGAGGAGGAGGAGGAGGAGGAGGAAGAGGAGGGAGAGGGGGCTCCGGCCACGACCCCCCAGCCAGGGACATGCTGGGGGGTGGGAGCTCCCCAAGGGGAAAAGGGGGGTGTCTGGGGTGGGGAGGGATGGGAGGGGAAACGGGGGGGGGAATTGGGAGGGAGGAGGAAGATTTGGGATGGAAAATGGGGAGGGGGCTGGGATGGGGGAGGAAGATTGGGGATGGAGAGGGGGGTCTGGGATGGAGATTGGGGATGGAGAGGGGGGTCTGGGATAGGAGAGGAAGGTTGGGGATGGAGAGGAGGGTCTGAGATGGAGATTGGGGATGGAGAGGGGGGTCTGGGATGGAGATTGGGGATGGAGAGGAGGGTCTGGGATGGAGATTGGGGATGGAGAGGGGGGTCTGGGATGGAGATTGGGGATGGAGAGGAGGGTCTGGGATGGAGATTGGGGATGGAGAGGAGGGTCTGGGATGGAGATTGGGGATGGAGAGGAGGGTCTGGGATGGAGATTTGGGGATGGAGAGGAGGGTCTGGGATGGAGATTGGGGATGGAAAGTGGGGTCTGGGATGGAGAATGGAGGAAGATTGGGGATGGAGAGGAGGGTCTGAGATGGAGATTTGGGGATGGAGAGGGGGGGTCTGGGATAGGAGAGGAAGGTTGGGGATGGAGAGGAGGGTCTGGGATGGAGAACGGAGGAAGATTGGAGACGGAGATTGGGGATGGAGAGGGGGGTCTGGGATGGAGAAGGAAGATTGGGGATGGAGATTGGGAATGGAAAGTGGGGTCTGGGATGGAGAACGGAGGGAGATTGGGGATGGAGAGGGGGGGTCTGGGATAGGGGAGGAAGACTGGGGATGGAGAGGGATCTGGGATGGAGATTGGGGATGGAGAGGGGGGTCTGGGATGGGAGAGGAAGGTTGGGGATGGAGAGGAGGGTCTGGGATGGAGAACAGAGGAAGATTGGGGATGGAAAGGGAGGGTTGGGGATGGGGGAGGAAGATTGGGGATGGAGAAGGTGGGGGTCTGGGATGGAAATGAGGGGTTCAGGATGGGGGAGGAAGATTTGGGATGGAGAGGAGGGTCTGGGATGGAAATGAGGGGTCCAGGATGGGGGAGGAAGATTCGGGATGGAGAAGGAGATCTGGGATGGAGAGGGTGGGGTTGGGGGGTGGGGGGGGGGGGGGTCCGGGATGGATAAGTGGGTCCAGAAGAGAGAGGGGGGTTCAGGGATGGAGAAGGAGATCTGGGATGGAGAAGGGGAGGGAGGTCTGGGAAGGAGACGGAAGATTCGGGATGGAGAAGGGGGTCTGGGATGGAGAAGGGGAGGGGGGTCCGGAATGGATAAGGGGGGTCCGGGATGGATAAGGGGGGGTTCAGGGATGGAGAAGGGGGGTTCAGGGATGGATAAGGGGGGTTCAGGGATGGAGAGGGGGAGAGGGGGTGGGGGGTCTGAGATGGAGAAGGAAGATTTGGATGGAGAGGGGAGACAGGGATGGAGATGGGGGTGGGTAGGGGGAGGTGTGGGATGGAGAAAGGGAATTCGGGGATGGGGGAGAGGGAAAGGAGTTAGGGGATGAAGGGGTAGGGAAGGGGCCTCGGGAGGGAGGAGAAGGGGGGGTCCGGGATGGAGAAGGGGGAGAGATGGGAGATGAAGTGGAAGCCTGGGATGGAGCGAGAAGCTGGGGATGGAGAAGGGGGGGAGAGGGGACGGGATGGAGAAGGGGGAGCAGGGATGGAGAAGGGGGAAGTGGGGATGGAGAAGGGGATGGAGAAGGGGAGCAGGGATGGAGATGGGGGAAGTGGGGATGGAGAAGGGGATGGAGAAGGGGAGTGAGGATGGAGAAGGGGGAGCAGGGATGGAGAAGGGGAGCAGGGATGGAGAAGGGGAGCAGGGATGGAGAAGGGGATGGAGAAGGGGAGCAGGGATGGAGAAGGGGGAAGCAGGGATGGAGATGGGGAGCAGGGATGGAGAAGGGGATGGAGAAGGGGAGTGAGGATGGAGAAGGGGGAGCAGGGATGGAGAAGGGGATGGAGAAGGGGAGAAGGGATGGAGAAGGGGATGGAGAAGGGGAGCAGGGATGGAGAAGGGGATGGAGAAGGGGATGGAGAAGGGGAGCAGAGATGGAGAAGGGGATGGAGAAGGGGAGCGGGGATGGAGAAGGGGATGGAGAAGGGGAGAAGGGATTGATATGGGGAGCAGGGATGGGGAAGGGGAACCCCGGGGATGGAGAAGGGGAGTGGGGATGGAGAAGGGGGAGCAGGGACGGGGAAGGGGGAAGTGGGGATGGAAATGGGGAGCAGGGATGGAGAAGGGGATGGAGAAGGGGAGCTCCGGGGGTGGAGAAGGGGGAGCAGGGATCGAGATGGGGAGCAGGGATGGAGAAGGGGAAGCGGGAATGGAGTTGGGGAGCAGGGATGGAGAAGGGGAGCTCCGGGGATGGAGAAGGGGGAGCAGGGATGGAGAAGGGGATGGAGAAGGGGAGAAGGGATGGAGAAGGGGATGGAGAAGGGGAGCAGGGATGGAGAAGGGGATGGAGAAGGGGAGAAGGGATGGAGAAGGGGGGGAGCAGGGATGGAGAAGGGGGAGCAGGGATGGAGAAGGGGATGGAGAAGGGGAGAAGGGATGGAGAAGGGGGGGAGCAGGGATGGAGAAGGGGGAGCAGGGATGGAGAAGGGGGAACAGGGATGGAGAAGGGGATGGAGAAGGGGAACAGGGATGGGGAAGGGGGGGAGCAGGGATGGAGAAGGGGATGGAGAAGGGGAACAGGGATGGGGAAGGGGGAGCAGGGATGGAGAAGGGGGAGCCCCAGGGATGAAGAAGGGGAGCCCCGGGGCTGCCCGAGCTGGGGGAGCCGGGGCTGGGAAGGAGCCGCGGGCTCCGGCGAGGGCTGGGGAAGGACTGGGGAGGGAAAGGACGAGGAGGAGGAGGAGAAAGAAGAAAGTTGCTTCTCCTCCCCGCGGCCGCAGGGGAGGCTCCGGGGGGCGGGGGCTTCGGGGGAAGAGCTGCTGTGGGGGGGGGGGGGAGGCAGAGGGGACCGGTCTGCCCCCCCCCCCCCCCCACCCGTGGCTGGGGGTGGACTGGGTGGGTCTGGACCCCCAAACTGGGAGGAATGGGGGGCGCACTGCCCACCCACGAGTGTGTGTGTGTAATGGGGAGGGGGTGTGTGCTTGTGCAAGGACGTGAGTGTGCAAAATTGGGGGGGGAGGGGCGTGGGATGCAGGGACACCCGAGGTTGGGGGGGGGGGGGGGGGGGAACCACCTGCCACCCTCGGGAACCCTAGGAGGGACCCGCCACCCGAACCAAATATGGGCACGTGGGGCGGGGCCTAAGCGCCTCGGGGCGGGGCCCAACCGCCTCGGGGGCGTGGCTAGAGCCAAAGGGGAAAGGAGAGGGGCTTGTGGACCACATAGGCAGAGGGGGCGTGGCTTGAGGGCTGCAGCCAATCAGAAAGGAAAGAGGGCGTGGCTTGTGGACTATGCAACATGCAGGGAAGGGGGCGTGGCTTGTGAGCCATATGCAATCATGCAGGGAAAGGGGCGTGGCTTGCGGGCTGCAGCCAATCAGATAGGAAAGAGGGCGTGGCTTGTGGACTATATGCAATCGTGCATGGGGAAAGGGGCGTGGCTTGTGGGCTGCAGCCAATCAACTAGGAAGGAGGCGTGGCTTGAGGGTCGAAGCCATTCAGGGCAAGGAGGGATGGGACAGATAGATAGCTAAATGGGCGTGGCTTACGCCGAGGGGCGTGGCTTGGAGGGCATGGGGTCCCCAGGGAGAGGGAGTGGGGATGGGGATGAATGGGATGGGGAATGTTGATGGGGGTGATGGGGAGGATGAGTAGGATGGAGATGGGGATGGTGGTGATGATGATGATGATGATTAAGGTGATGATGATGATGGGGAGGATCACAGAATCACAGAATAATCAGGTTGGAAGGGACCCATCGGATCTTCTAGTCCAACCATTCCTATCTAACACTATACCAAGTCCCTCAATACCTCATCCACCTGTGCCTTAAACACCTCCAGGGATGGGGATGAAGGGGACTGGGAACGTTGATAGTGATGATCATAGAATCACAGAACAACCAGGTTGGAAGAGACCCACCAGATCATCGAGTCCAACCATTCCTATCAAACACTAACCCATGTCCCTCAGCACCTTGTCCACCCGTCCGTTAAACCCCTCCAGGGAAGGGGAATCAACCACCTCCCTGGGCAGCCTGTTCCAGTGCACAATGACCCTTTCCATGAATTATTTTTTTCTTAATGTAGAGCCTAAACCTCCCCTGGCAGAGCTTGAGGCCATTCCCTCTTGTCCTGTCCCCTGTCCCTTGGCAGAAGAGCCCAGCTCCCTCCTCTCCACACCCGCCTTTC
>JAUMJK010002003.1:0-20088 GCA_033558105.1 Coccyzus lansbergi
GGGATGGGGTTAGGGGGGGGTCTGAGGTGGGGGGTGTTTGGGCTTGGGGGGTCTGGGGGGGTCTGGGTGGATTGGGGAGGGTCTAGGGGGGGTTTGGGGGGTCTGGGATGGATTGGGGGGTCTGGGGGGGGTTGGGGGGGTCTAGGGAGGTTTGGGGGGGTCTGGGATGGATTGGGGGGTCTGGGGGGGGTTGGGGGGGTCTGGGATGGTGTTGGGGGCGTTAGGGGGGTTTGGGGGCGTCTAGGATGGGGTTGGGGGGGTCTGGGTGGATTTGGGGGGTTTTGGGAGGGTCTGGGTGGATTGGGGGGGGTCAGGGATGGGGTTGGGGGGGGTCTGAGGTGGGGGGTGTCTGGGCTTGGGGGTTTGGAGGTGGTCTGGGTGGATTGGGGAGGGTCTATGGGGGGTTTGGGGGGGTCTGGGATGGATTGGGGGGTCTAGGGGGGGTTTGGGGGGGTCTGGGATGGTGTTGGGGGCGTTAGGGGGGTTTGGGGGCGTCTAGGATGGGGTTGGGGGGGTCTGGGTGGATTTGGGGGGTTTTGGGAGGGTCTGGGTGGATTGGGGGGGTCAGGGATGGGGTTAGGGGGGGTCTGAGGTGGGGGGTGTCTGGAATTGGGGGGTTTGGAGGTGGTCTGGGTGGATTGGGGGGGGTTTGGGGGGGTCTGGGATGGATTGGGGGGTCTGGGGAGGGGGTTGGGGGGGTCTAGGGAGGTTTTGGGGGGGTCTAGGATGGGGTGGGAGGGTCTAGGGGGGGTTTGGGGCGTCTGGGATGGGGGGTGTCTGGGCTTGGGGGGTTTGGAGGTGGTCTGGGTGGATTGGGGGGGTCTGGGGGGGGTTTGGGGGGGTCTGGGATGGGATTTGGGGGGGTCTGAGTGGATTGGGGGGGTCTGGGGGGGTTTGAGGGGGTCTGGGATGGATTGGGGGTCTGGGGGGGGTTGGGGGGGTCTAGGGGGGGTTTGGGGGGGGTCTGGGATGGTGTTGGGGGCGTTAGGGGGGTTTGGGGGCGTCTAGGATGGGGTTGGGGGGGTCTGGGTGGATTTGGGGGGGTCTGGGTGGATTGGGGGGGGTCTAGGGGGAGGTTGGGAGGGTTTGGGTGGATTGGGGAGGGTCTAGGGGGGGTTTGGGGGGGCCTGGGATGGGGTTGGGGGTGTCTAGGGGGTTTTGGGGGTTCTGGGGGGGGTTGGGGGCGTAGGGGATGGGGTGGGGGGGGTCTAGGGGGGGTTGGGAGGGTGTGGAGTGAATTGCGGGAGTCTAGGGGGAGGTTGGGGGGTCTAGGTGGGATTTGGGGTGTCTGGGATGGGGTTGAGGGGGTCTGGGTGGATTGGGGGGGGTCCTCAATGTGGGTTTTAGGAGGTTTTGGGGTTCTCTGTGTGGTTCTGGGGTCTCAGTGAGTGCTTTGGGGCCTCAGTGTGGATTTTGGGGTCTCAACGTGAGCCTTGAGGTGCTCAGTGAGTGTTTTTGGGGTCTCAGTGTGGGTTTTGGGGTCTCAGTGTAGGTTTTGGGGTCTCAGTGAGTGCTTTGGGGTCTCACTGTGGCTTTTGAGGTGCTCAGTGTGGGTTTTGGTGATTTTGGGGCTCTCAGTGTAGGTTTTCGGGGTCTCAATGTGGCTTTTGGGGTCTCAGTGTGTGTTTCGGGGTCTCACTGTGATTTTTGGAATCTCCGTGTGGGTTTTGAGGTTCTCAGTGTGATTTTTTGGGGTCTCAGTGTGTGTTTTAGGCTCTCGGTGAGTGTTTTAGAGTCTCAATGTGAGTCTTGAGGTTCTCAGTGAGAGTTTTGGGATCTCAGAGAGTGTTTTGGGGTCTCACTGTGACTTTTGAGGTTCTCAGTGTGGTTTTTGGGGTCTCAATGTGGTTTTTGGGGTCTCAGGGTAGGTTTTTGGGGTCTCAATGAGTGTTTTTGGGTCTCAACGTGAGTCTTGAGGTTCTCAGTGAGTGTTTTGGGATCTCAGTGAGTATTTTGGGGTCTCACTGTGACTTTTGAGGTTCTCAGTGAGTGTTTTGGGGTCTCAGTGAGTGCTTTGGGGTCTCACTGTGACTTTTGAGGTTCTCAGTGTGGAGTTTTGAGGTCTCAGTGTGGATTTTGAGGTTCTCAGCGTTGATTTTTGGGTTCTCAACGCGACTTTTGGGGTCTCAGTGAGTATTTTGGTGTCTCAACGCGACTTCTGGGGTCTCAGTGTGGATTTTGGGGTCTCCGTGTGCGTTTTTCGAGCTTCTCGGTGTGATTTTTGGGGCCTCCGTGTGGTTTTTCGGGGTCTCAGTGTAGGTTTTGGGGGGGTCTCAGTGTGGATTTTGGGGTCCCCCCCTCCGTCTCAGGGCGGCCATGATGTCGGAGGGGCGTCGGCCGGGGGAGCCGGGGGGCAGCGAGGCCCTGGGGGGGGACGAGGAAGAGGAGGAGGAGGAGGAGGAGGAAGAGTTGGAGGAGGAAGAGGAGGAGGAGTTGGAGGAAGAGGCCACCTCGGCCCCAGGTGAGCGACTCGGGGGGTGGTTTTTGGGGGGGAGGGGACTTGGGGGGCACTGGGGGTGCCACGGGTGCCCCTCGTTCCCCACCCCCCAGGGCTGCCGGCGCCGCCCGAGGAAGAGGAAGAAGAGGAGGAAGAGGAGGAGGAGGAGGAGGAGGAAGAGGAAGAGGAGACGTCGGCCTCGTCGGGGGAGAGCGGCCCCAGCAGCCCCCCCGCTAATGGCTGTGCTGGTAACGACCCCTCCGTGACCTCTGAAGCCACGCCCCCTGCTCCCAACCCGTGCCCTGGAGTCATAAAGCCACGCCCCCTCATTAAGCCACGCCCCCTCCTCCTCAACCCCGTCCCACTCCCATAAGGCTCTTCCCCTCCTTAAACCTTACCCTGTAAGCCCCTCCCCTTCTCCTAAAGCCCCTCCCACTCCCATCAGGCTCTTCCCTTCCTCCTTAAACTCTCCCTGTAAGCCCCTCCCCTCCTCGTTAAGCCCCTCCCACAATGCTAAGGCCCCTCCCACTCCTCCTGAGGCTCCGCCTCCTCCCCCTAGGGCCCCTCCCTCACCTATAAGTCGCCTCTTCCTCTTGATTAAGCCACTCCCCTTCCTCATTAGGCTCCTCCCCTCCTCGTTAAGCCCCT
This sequence comes from Coccyzus lansbergi, assembly GCA_033558105.1. Lineage (NCBI taxonomy): Eukaryota > Metazoa > Chordata > Aves > Cuculiformes > Coccyzidae > Coccyzus > Coccyzus lansbergi. The sequence continues at coordinate 3,086 of JAUMJK010002003.1, forward strand.
TCCCTCCTTGTTAAGTCCCTCCCCTCTTCATTAGCACCTCCTCCTCCTCATTAGCTCCTCCCCTTCCTCATTAAGCCACTCCCTACCCATAAGGCCTCTGACCACCTCGTTAAGCTCTTCCCCCTCCTCATGAGGCCCCTCCCTACCCATAAGGCCCCTCCCCAAATCCCCTTTCAAGCCCCTCCCCTCCTCATTAGGCCCCTCCCTCTCCTCATCAAGCCCCTCCCCTCCCCTTAAGCCCCTCCCCTCCCCTTAAGCCCTTTCCCTCCTCATTAGGCCCCTCCCCCTCCTCATTAGGCCCCTCCCTTTCTCACTAGGTCCGTTTTCTCATTAGACTCCTCTTCTTCTCCTTTTCTCATTAGGCCCCTCCCCCTCCTCATTAGGCCCCTCCCCTCCTCATTAGGCCCCTCCCCTCCTCACTAGGCCCCTCCCCTAGGGCCCCTCCCCTCCTCATTAGGCCCCTCCCCTCATTAGGCCCCTCCCCTCCTCACTAGGCCCCTCCCCTAGGGCCCCTCCCCCTCCTCATTAGGCCCCTCCCCTCCTCATTAGGTCCTTTTTCTCACTAGGCTCCTCTTTCCCTCATCAACCCCCTCCCCCTCCCCATTAAACCCCTCCCTCTCCTCATCAAGCCCCTCCCCTTAAGCCCCTCCCCCTCCCCTTAAACCCCTCCCCTCCACATTAGGCCCCTCCCCTCCTCATTACTTCCCTCTTCTCGTTAGGCTCCTCTTTTCCTCATTAAATCCCTCCCCCTTAAGCCCCTCCCCCTCCCCTTAAGCCCCTCCCCTCGCCTCATTAACCCCTTCCTTGCAGGCCCGCGCCCTCGCTCCGCCGTGGAGGAGCCTCGCTCGTTAACCTCATCCTCCTCGTCGACGCTGGAGGGTGGGGGTCCCGGGGGCGGGGGGGGGCAATTCCTTGCGGCGCGGGGGCGGGGTCGGTGGCAGTGTGGGGGGCGGAGTCGGTGGGGTCGGGGGCGGGGCGGGGGGGGCCGGAGTGGCACGAGTGCCCCGAGTGCGGCCGCGGCTTCGGCACCTCCCGGGCCCTCAAGGTCCATCGGAGCTACCACGTGGGGCGCAAGAGGCCCCCCCCGGGTTCGGGAGGAGGGGGCGGAGGGGCGGGGCCAGCTCTAGCCCCGCCCTCCCCCTCGCCTCCGTTTCACTATATCTGCGCCGAGTGCGGTTTGGGCTTCGGGGCTCCGGCCGCTCTGGGAGCCCATCGGTGCGAGCACGGGCGGCGCCAGCGCCACCCCCCCCCACCCCCCCCCGCAGAGGAGGCGGAGCCCCACCCCGCCCCCTTCCCCGAGACCCCCACCCCCCCCCCGTCCCCCAGAACCAGCGACGAGCCAACCCCAACCCCCCCCCAACCCTATCGCTGCACCGAGTGCCCGGGAGCCTTCGGCCTGGTGGCCGACCTGCACGAGCACTACATGCTGCACGCCCGGGGGGAGCTCTGACCGCAACCCCCCCCCCCCCCCCCCCGCCCCGAGATACCCTCCTGGAGAAGCCACGCCCCCTCCAAGTCAAGCCACACCCCCCAGAAGGGGAGCCCTTTCCTCCGTTGCGGCCCTCGGTGGGGTCATGTGACTATTTCCTGCCTTGGAGCGTTAGGCCACCCCCTCCCAGGAGAAGCCACCCCCTCCCAGGAGAAGCCACACCCCCTCCCAGGATAAGCCACACCCCCCAATTTAAGCCACACCCACCCTGGGAGAAGAGCCCTTCCCTCCATTGTGGCCATTGGGGTGACCTATGTGGGGTCATGTGACTATTTCCTGCCTTGGAGCGTTAGGCCACGCCCCCCAGGATAAGCCACACCCCCCAATTTAAGCCACACCCACCCTGGGAGAAGAGCCCTTCCCTCCATTGTGGCCATTGGGGTGACCTATGTGGGGTCATGTGACTATTTCCTGCCTTGGAGCGTTAGGCCACGCCCCCCAGGATAAGCCACACCCCCTCCCAGGATAAGCCACACCCCCCAATTTAAGCCACACCCACCCTGGGAGAAGAGCCCTTCCCTCCATTGTGGCCATTGGGGTGACCTATGTGGGGTCATGTGACTATTTCCTGCCTTGGAGCGTTAGGCCACGCCCCCCAGGATAAGCCACACCCCCTTCCAGGATAAGCCACACCCCCCAATTTAAGCCACACCCACCCTGGGAGAAGAGCCCTTCCCTCCATTGTGGCCCTTGGGGTGACCTATGTGGGGTCATGTGACTATTTCCTGCCTTGAACCCTTAGGCCACGCCCCCCAGGATAAGCCACACCCTCCCAGGATAAGCCACACCCCCCAATTTAAGCCACACCCACCCTGGGAGAAGAGCCCTTCCTTCCATTGTGGCCCTTGGGGTGATCTCAGTGAGGTCATGTGACTATTTCCTGCCTTGGAGCGTTAGGCCACGCCCCCCAGGGTAAGCCACGCCCCCCCCCCCCGAAGGGGCTCCCACCCCTCTCCTTCTCCTCATTGTGGCCCTTGGGGTGACCTATGTGGGTCATGTGACTATTTCCTGCCTTGAACGGTTAGGCCACGCCCCCCCACGGTTAAGCCCCATCCCTCAGAATAGGCCACGCCCCCTCCTTTTTCCCCCCCTCCTCATTGTGGTCTTTGGGGGGAACTGGGACTGACCTCAGCGCAACTGGGGTCACGTGACTCAAGGTCACGTGACTTGGGGGAGTGAAGGGGGAGGAGGTGTCATGGCTCCTGTGATGTGTGTGTGTGTGTGTGTGTGTGTGTGTGTGTGTGTCCCCTTAAAAAAAAAAAAAAAAAGAGAATAAAGATCTTGCCGTTAGGCCTGGAAGAGTGAGGCCACGCCCCCTGATTAAGCCACGCCCCCCCTGATTAAGCCACGCCCCCCAGAGAGGGGGTCCCACCCCTCTCATTCCCTTCCCCCCCCCACACCCCCCAATTGTGGCCCTTGGGGTGAAGCCACTGGGGTCACATGACTTATTTCCTGCTTTAAAGCATCAGGCCACGCCCCCCCTCGGTCTAAGCCACGCCCCCCCAGCCGAGCCCTGCTTGAGCTCAGAGCTATTGGGTCTGTGACTCAAGGGTCATGTGACTCAAAGGTCATGTGACTCAGGGCCATATAACTGGGTGCCTCCCAGTCATTTCTAGTTGCCTCCCAGTCCTTCCCAGCGCCTCCCAGTTACCCTGAACCCCCTCCCAGTCCCTCCCGCTATCCCCTTTCTGCCCTCCCAGTGCATCCCAGTCCCTCCCAGTCCCCTCCCAGTTGCCCCCAGTCCCTCACAGTCCCTCCCACTGCCCCCTAGTCCCTCCCAACCTCTTCCCAGTGCCCCCCCAGTCCCTCCCAGTGCATCCCATTTTCCCCCAATGCCCTCCCAGTCCCTCCCAGTGCCTCCCAGTCCACAACAATCCACTCCAATCCCCTCCCAGTGCCCTCCCAAGTCCCTCCCAGTGCCCCCCCAGTTCCCCCCAAGCCCCTCCCAATACCCTCCCAGTGCCTCCCAGTCCCTGACAATCCACTCCAAGTCCCTCCCAGTGTCCCCCAGTCCCTCCCACTGCCCTCCCAGTGCATCCCACTTTCCCCCAGTGCCCTCCCAGTCCCTCCCAATACCCTCCCAGTGCCTCCCAGTCCACGACAATCCACTCCAATCCCCTCCCAGTGACCCCCCCAGTGCATCCCAGTCCCCTCCCAGTGCCCTGTCAGTCCCCCCAGTGCCCCCCAATCCCCTCCCAGTGCCCCCCCATCCACTCCAATGCCCCTCCCAGTCCCTCCCAGTGCCCCCAGTCGCAGCCCCCAGTACGAAGCGGGGGGGTGTTTATTGGTATCAAAGGTTTAAAAGCCTCTATTTACAGTCGCCTCAGGCCACGCCCCCTCGGTCAGTCGTCATCATTCCCCACCCCCCACCCAATGGCTTTGAGCTGGGGGGGGGGGGGGGGGGACACCCGCAGGGGGCAGGGCTGGGCCCCCAGTGCCTCCCAGTACCCTCCCAGTTCCCCCCCAGTGCATCCCAGTGCTCTCCCAGTTCCCCTCAGTGTCTCCCAGTTCCCTCCAGTGTCTCCCAGTTACCCCCCAAGTGCCTCCCAGTACTCCCCAGTGACCCCTAGTGCCTCCCAATCCCCTCCCAGTGTCTCCCAGTGCCTCCCAGTGCCCTCCCAGTGTCTCCTAGTTCCTCCCATTGCCCTCCCAGTGTCTCCCATTACCCTCCCAGTGCCTCCTGGTTCCCCCCCCAGCGCCCCCTAGTGTCTCCCATTACCCTCCCAGTGCCTCCCAGTACTCCCCAGTGAACCCTAGTGCCTCCCAGTCCCCTCACAGTGCCTCCCAGTGTCTCCCAGTGTCTCCTAGTTCCTCCCATTGCCCTCCCAGTGTCTCCCATTACCCTCCCAGTGCCTCCTGGTTCCCCCCCCAGCGCCCCCTAGTGTCTCCCATTACCCTCCCAGTACTCCCCAGTGACCCCTAATGCCTCCCAGTGCCCTCTTAGTGTCTCCCAGTGCTTCCTAGTTCCTCTCATTGCCCTCCCAGTGCTTCCCAGTCCCCTCCCAGTGCCTCCTGGTTCCCCCTCAACGCCCCCTAGTGTCTCCCATTATACTCCCAGTGCCTCCTGGTTCCCCCCCAGTGCCCCCTAGTGTCTCCCAGTGCCCTCCCAGTGTCTCCCATTGCCCTCCCAGTCCCCTCTCAGTGTCTCCCAGTGCCTCCTAGTTCCTCCCAGTGCTTCCCAGTCCCCCCCCTAATGCCCCCTAGCGTCTCCCATTACCCTCCCAGCACTCCCCAGTGACCCCTAGTGCTTCCCAGTGCCCTCCCAGTCCCCTCCCAGTGCCTCCTAGTTCCTCCCAGTGCCTCCTGGTTCCCCCCCCCAGCGCCCCCTAGTGTCTCCCATTACCCTCCCAGTGCCTCCCAGTACTCTCTAGTGACCCCTAGTTCCTCCCAGTGCCTCCTGGGTCCCCCCCTAATGCCCCCTAGTGTCTCCCATTACCCTCCCAGTACACCCCAGTGACCCCTAGTGCTTCCCAGTGCCCTCCCAGTGCCTCCTGGTTCCCCCCTAGTGTCTCCCATTACCCTCCCAGTGCCTCCCAGTACTCTCTAGTGACCCCTAGTTCCTCCCAGTGCCCTCCCAGTGCCTCCTGGGTCCCCCCCCTAATGCCCCCTAGTGTCTCCCATTACCCTCCCAGCACTCCCCAGTGACCCCTAGTGCTTCCCAGTGCCCTCCCAGTCCCCTCCCAGTGCCTCCTAGTTCCTCCCAGTGCCTCCTGGTTCCCCCCCCCAGCGCCCCCTAGTGTCTCCCATTACCCTCCCAGTGCCTCCCAGTACTCCCTCGTGACCCCTAGTGTCTCCCAGTGCCCTCCCAGTCCCCTCCCAGTGCCTCCTGGGTCCCCCCCAGCTCCCCCTAGCGTCTCCCATTACCCTCCCAGTACTCCCCAGTGACCCCTAGTGCTTCCCAGTGCCTCCTGGTTCCCCCCTAGTGTCTCCCATTACCCTCCCAGTGACTTCCCAGCGGCTCCCAGTCCCTCCCAGTCCCCCCCCCCCAATCCCAGTCAGATGAAGAACTCCTCCTTGCGCTTGGCCCCGTCCCCGCCCAGGAAGGCCTCTCGTGCCTCCCCATGCTCCTCCAGGCCACTGGCCTCGTGCGTCAGGTAGGAGCCTAGGGGGGGGGGGGGGGGGAGGACACGCCCCCTTTCGGTTAGACCACGCCCCCCACATCACAGGCCACGCCCACCCCTATTAAGCCACACCCCCTCCCCCCATAAACCCACCCACATCCACTCTATCCCGTTAAATCACCAACAACCCCAAACAACCACACCCTAGACCCCCTCCCTGCACAGGCCACGCCCCCCTCCCCCCGGAGGCCACGCCCACCTTTCTGTCGGATGGAGCACCAGACGAGGGTGGCCAAGAGGCAGAGCAGCAGGAACACCAGCAGGGCCAGGATCCCCCCGACCACCGCGAAGGGCACCGCCCGCTGCGCCGACACCACCGCCCCCGGCTCTGCGGGACACACCGGGTGGGGGGGGGGGTACTGGGTGGGACTGGGAGGCACTGGGAAGGGACTGGCAGGGGTCTAAGGGAGGATTGGAGGGGGCGAGGAGGGACTGGGAGGGATTGGAGGGGGCTGAGGGGGCACTGGGAGGGGAAATGAGGGAAACTGGGAGGGTACTAGGTGGCTAAGGGTCTCTATGGGTCTCTGTGGGGTCCCTAGGGCACCTCTAGGGGCTCTATGGGGTCTCTAGGGGCTCTATGGGGTCTCTGTTGACTCTATGGGGTCTGTAAGGGTCTCTGTGGGGTCTCTATGGATCTCTATGGGTTTCAATGGTTCCCTAGGAGTTTCAATGGGTCTCTATGACTCTCAGTGAGTCTCTATGGGTTTCAATGGATCTCTATGAGTTTCAATGGGTCCCTATGAGTCTCAATGTGTCCCTATGGGTTTCAATGAGTCTCTATGGGTTTCAATGCATCTCTATGGGTTTCAATGGGTCTCTATGGGTTCCAATGAGTCCCTATGGGTTTCAGTGAGTCCCAATGAGTTTCAATGGATCTCTATGAGTCTCAATGGGTCCCAATGAGTTTCAACAGATCTCTATGAGTCTCAATGGGTCTCTATGGGTTCCAATGAGTCTTTATGGATTTCAATGGGTCCCTATGGATTTCAGTGAGTCCCTATGGGTTTCAATGGGTCCCTATGGATTTTAATGGGTCTCTATGGGTTTCAGTGAGTCCCAATGAATTTCAATGGGTCCCTATGAGTTTCAATGGATCTCTATGAGTCTCAATGGGTCCCTATGGGTTTCAATGTGTCTTTATGGGTTTCAATGGGTCCCAATGAGTTTCAGTGGATCTCTATGAGTCACAATGGATCTCTATGGGTTTCAATCGATCTTTATGAGTTTCAATGAGTCCCTATGAGTCTCAATGGATCTCTATGGGTTTCAATGAATCCCAATGAGTTTCAATGGGTCCCAATGAGTTCCAATGTGTCCCTATGGGTTTCAATGAGTCTTTATGGATTTCAATGGCTCTCTATGCGTTTCAATGAGTCCCAATGAGTTTCAATGGATCTCTGTGCATTTCAATGGGTCCCTATGGGTTTCAATAAGTCTCTATGGGTTTCAATGGTTCCCAAAGAGTTTCAATGAGTCCCTATGAGTTCAAATGGATCTCTGTGAGTTTCAATGGATCTCTATGAGTCTCAATGGATCTCTATGCGTTTCAATGAGTCCCTATGAGTCTCAATGGATCTCTATGCGTTTCAATGAGTCCCTATGAGTCTCAATGGGTCCCTATGGTTTTCAATGAGTCTCTATGGGTTTCAGTGAGTCCCAATGAGTTTTAATGGATCTCTATGAGTCTCAATGAGTCTCTATGAGTGTCAATAGGTCTCTATGAGTCTCACTGGGTCTCTGTGAGTTTCAATGGATCTCTATGGGTTTCAATGAGTCCCTATGAGTCTCAATGGGTTTCAATAGGCCCTGATGGGTTTCAATGAGTCTCTATGGGTTTCAATGGGTCCCAATGAGTTTCACTGGATCTCTATGAGTCTCAATGGATCTCTATGAGTCTCAGTGGGTCTCTGTGTGTTTCAATGAGTCCCTATGAGTCTCAGTGGGTCCCTATGGGTTTCAATGGATCTCTATGCGTTTCTATGGGTTTCAATGGGTCCCTATGGATTCTATAGGGTTCTATAGGGGCTCTCTGGGTTCGCTGAGAGCCTGACCGTATACGACGAGGCGGTAGTGTGCGCTGGCTCGGCCGTGGGGGTTCCTGGCGTGGCAGCTGTAGGAGCCGTTGTCGCTCGGGGCCAGCGCCGGCAGCGTCAGCTCCGGCCCCACCACCCGCGCCCGCGGGGGCACCGACTCGTTCCCCCGGCTCCACTGCACCTCGGGGCTGGGGACAGGGACGGTACCCACCGTCACCTCCTGCCACCTCACATCACTCACTGTCACCTCCTGGCACCTCATGTCACCCACTGGCGCCTGGTGTCACCTCATATCACCCACTGTCACCTCATATCACCTCATGTCACCCACTGCCACCTACTGTCACCTCCTGACACCTACTGGCACCTCAATAGGTCCCTATGAGTCTCAATGGGTCCCTATGAGTTTCAATGAATCTCTATGAGTCTCTATGGATCTCTATGGGTTTCAATAGATCTCTATGCATTTCAATGGTTCCCTATGAGTCTCTATGGATCTCTATGCATTTCAATGGTTCCCTATGAATCTCAATGGATCCTTATGTGTTTCAATGAGTCCCTATGAGTCTCAATGGATCCTTATGTGTTTCAATGAGTCCCTATGAATCTCAATGGGTCCCTATGGGTTTCACTGGGTCCCTATGGGTTTCCATGAATCTCTATGAGTCTCAATGGATCTCTGTGGGTTTCAATGGGTCACCTCGTATCATCTCATGCCACCAACTGGCCCCTCATGTCACCTCATGTCACCTCATATCACCTCCTGTCACCTCATATCACCTCTTGTCACCTCCTTCCTCCAACTGGCCCCTCATGTCACCTCCTGTCACCTCATATCACCTCATGTCACTTCCTCCTGGCACCTCCCACCACCTCCTGCGTCCCCCTGACCCCCCCAGTGCCTCCCATCCCCCTCCCAGCACCTCCCACCCTCCCCCTGTCCCCTCACCGGGGGTTGCCGTGGGTGGCACAGGTGAGGACCAGGGTGTCCCCTTCCCTCAGGACGCTCTGGGAGGGCTGGATCCGAGCCGTGGGGGGGTCTGGGGACAAGGGACAGGGTCACCGGCGTCACTCCCGTGTCCCCCCCATGTCCCCATATCCCCCCATGTCCCCCCATGTCCCCCCCGTGTCCCCTCACACTGCACGTCCAGGCGGTGGTGGCCCTGCCGCCGCTGCCCCCTCTCCAGGGCGGGGTTGGTGGCCTCGCAGGTGACGATGGCCCCGTCGTCCCGACGCTCCACCCGCAGCCGCAGCACCGAGCGCTGGCGGAAAACCTTCCCCTCCTGCTCCCGGCTCGACGAGCCTTTTGGGGGGCGCGGGGAGACACATGGACCAGTGCTCCCAGTGCCCACCGGTTCGGATCAGTGACTCCCAGCACCATCCCAGTGCCCCCCAGGGCCTTCCAGCCCCATCCCAGGAGCTCCTAGTGCCCCCTAGTGGCTCCCAGTGCTTCCTATTCCCATCCCAGTAGCTCCTAGCGCCCCCTAGTGGCTCCCAGTGCTTCCTATTCCCATCCCAGCAGCTCCTAGCGCCCCCTAGTGGCTCCCAGTGGCTACTGTCCCCATCCCAGCAGCTCCTAGCGCCCCCTAGTGGCTCCCAGTGGCTACTGTCCCCATCCCAGTGGCTCCCAATGCTCTCCCAGTGCCTCCCATCCCCATCCCAGTGCCTCCCATTGCCCTCCCAGTGCCTTCCAGTTCAACCCAGTGCCTCGCATCACCATCCCAGTGCCCCCAGTACCTTCCATTCCCATCCCAGTGTCTCTCAGTCCGTCCCAGTGCTCCTAGTGCCCCCTAGCGGCTCCCAGTGCCTCCTGTCCCCATCCCAGTGCCTCCCAGTGCCCTCCCAGTGCCCCTCAGCACCTTCTATCTCCATCCCAGGGCCCCCCAGTGCCTTCTACCCCCCATCCCAGTGCCTCCCAGTGCCCTCCCAGTGCCCTCCCAGTGCCTCCCATCTCCATCCCAGTGCCTCCTAGTGTCCCCCATCCCTATCCCAGTGCCTCCCATCACCCTCCCAGTTCATCCCAGTGCCCCCTAGTGCCTCCCATCTCCATCCCAGTGCCTCCCATCTCCATCCCAGTGCCTCCTAGTGTCCCCCATCCCTATCCCAGTCCCTCCCAGTGCCCCCAGCACTCCTCCCAGTGCCTCCCATCACCCTCCCAGTTCATCCCAGTGCCCCCTAGTGCCTCCCATCTCCATCCCAGTGCCTCCCAGTGCCCCCCACTGCCTCCCAGTGCCCTCCCAGTCCCTCCCAGTGCCTCCCATCTCCATCCCAGTGCCTCCTAGTGTCCTCCATCCCTATCCCAGTGCCTCCCATCACCCTCCCAGTCCCTCCCAGTGCCTCCCATCTCCATCCCAGTGCCCCCAGTGCCTCCCACCTCCATCCCAGTGCCTCCCATCGCCTTCCCAGTGCCCCTAGCACCCCTCCCAGTGCCTCCCATCCCTATCCCAATGCCTCCCAGCCCCATCCCAGTGCCTCCCATCACCCCTCCCACTGCCCCCGAGTGCCCTCCCAGTGCCCCTATCATCCCTCCCAGTGCCCCCATTCTTATCCCATCACCCTCCCAGCGCCTCCCAGTGGCTCCCAGTGCCTACCGGGCAGCTCCCTGCGGTCGCGGTACCAGCGCAGTGTGGCTGGGGGTCGGGCTCTGGGCACCAGGCAGCTCAGCTCCACCTCCCCTCCCTCCACGGCCGCCCCCGACGCCTCCACCTGCGGCTCCCCGGGGGGCACTGGGGGGACAGGGGGGGTCATGGGGACATGGGGGGGACAGGGGGACATGGGGGGATATGGGGGGACATGGGGATATGGGGGGGACAGGGGGGGATAGGGGGACATGGGGGGATAGGGGGACATGGGGGGATAGGGGGGGATATGGGGACATGGGGGGACATGGGGGGACATGGGGATATGGGGGGGATAGGGGGGGACATGGGGACATGGGGGGATATGGGGACATAGACATGGGACAGAGAAGAGGTGACACAGAGTGAGCGACACATGGGGACACCTCCCCACACATCCCCCCCCCCCCCCCGCAGGTGTCCCCATGTCTCTCCAGGTGTCCTCAGGTGACCCCAAGGGGGACAGAGATGGGGTTTGGGGCCACCAGGGGTTGGACCCCCCCACCCCCTCTCCCCTCCCCATGTCCTCTTGTCCCCATGTCCTCCAGGTCTACCCATGTCTCTCCAGGTGTCCCCATGTCCCCCTAGGTGTCCCCCATGTCCCCACAGGTGTCCTCAGGTGACCCCAAGGAGGACAGAGATGGGGTTTGGGGCACCAGGGGCTGGACCCCCCTCCCCAACTTCCATGTCCTCTTGTTCCCATGTCCTCCAGGTCTACCCATGTCCCCCCAAAGTGCCCTCAGGTGTCCCCAGGTCTCTCCAGGTCTATCCAGGTGACCCCAAAGGGGCCAGAGATATGGTTTGGGGCCCCCTGGGGGTGTCAGGGGCTGGACCCACCCCCATGTCCTCTTGTCCCCACATCCTCCAGGTCTACCCATGTCCCCCCAAGTGCCCCCCATGTCTCCCCAGGTCTCTCCAGGTGTCCTCAGGTGACCCCAAAGGGGCCAGACATATGGTTTGGGGCCCCCTGGGGGTGTCAGGGGCTGGACCCACCCCCATGTCTTCTTGTCCCCACGTCCTCCAGGTCTCCCCATGTCTCCCCATGTCTCTCCAGGTCTATCCTGGTGTCCCCAAGAGGGACAGAGATGGGGTTTGGGGCCACCAGGGGCTGGACCCCCCCCCCCCCCCTCCCCTCCCCATGTCCTCTTGTCCCCATGTCCTCCAGGTCTACCCATGTCCCCCCAGGTGTCCCCCATGTCCCCCCAGGTGTCCTCAGGTGACCCCAAGGAGGACAGAGATGGGGTTTGGGGCCACCAGGGGCTGGACCCCCCCCCCCCCCTTCCATGACCTCTTGTCCCCATGTCCTCCAGGTCTACCCATGTCCCCCCAAAGTGCCCTCAGGTGTCCCCAGGTCTCTCCAGGTCTATCCAGGTGACCCCAAAGGGGCCAGAGATGGGGTTTGGGGCACCAAGGGGCTGGACCCACACCCACGCCCTCTTGTCCCCACGTCCTCCAGGTCTACCCACGTCTCTCGGCGTGTCCCCACGTCGCCCCCCCCCCCCCCCCCCCCAGGTGTGCCCCCGGGTTACCGAGGACGGTGAGGGTGGCGATCTGGTGGTGGGTGCTGTCGGCGTAGAGCTGGCAGAAGTAGCCGCCCTCGTCCTCCAGCCGCGCTCGGCTCAGCCGCAGCCGCACCCGCCGCCGGCTGAACTCCACCAGCTGGAAACGCTCGTCCTTCAGCGCTGGAGGGAACACCTCGCGTCACCCCCCCCCGGGGCCACCAGGAGCTCCTCGGGGCCACCTTGGAGGTCTTTACGGCCACTATGAGGTCTTTGTGGCCACTATAAGGTCTTTGGGGCCATCTCAGAACCAACCTAGAGCCTCCAAGTCCATCCTGGAGGTCTTTAAGGCCACTATGAGGTCTTTGTGGCCACTATAAGGTCTTTGGGGCCACCTCAGAGCCAACCTGGAGCCCCCAAGGCCACCCTGGAGGCCCTTATGGTGACCCTGAGGTCTTTGTGGTCACTATGAGGTCTTTGGGGCCACCTCAGAACCAACCTAGAGCCTCCAAGTCCATCCTGGAGGTCTTTAAGGTCACTATGAGGTCTTTACGGACACTATAAGGTCTTTGGGGCCACTCCTAGAGCCAACCTGGAGCTCTCAAGGCCACCCTGGAGGCCCTTACGGTGACCCTGAGGTCTTTGTGGTCACTATGAGGTCTTTGGGGCCACCTCAGAACCAACCTAGAGCCTCCAAGTCCATCCTGGAGGTCTTTAAGGCCACTATGAGGTCTTTGCGGACACTATAAGGTCTTTGGGGCCACTATGAGGTCTTTGGGGCCACTCCCAGAGCCAACCTGGAGCCCCCCAAGGCCACCTTGAGGCCCTTATGGTCACGATGAGGTCTCTGTGGCCACCTCAGAGCCGCCCTAGAGCCCCCAAGGCCACCCTGGAGGCCCTTATGGTCACCCTGAGGTCATCGTGGCCACTAGAAGGTCTTTGGGGTCACCTCAGAGCAGCCCTAGAGCCCCCAAGGCCAATCTCAAGGCCTCCTTGGCCACCGTGGGGTCACCTTGAACCCCCACAGCCACCCTAGGGCCACCTCAAGGCCACCTTGGACCCCGATGACCACCCTGAGGCCACCGTGAACCACCCCTAGGGCCACCTCAAGGCCTCCAAGGCCATCTTGGACCCTCCCCAGGACCACCCTGAGGCCACCATGGGGCCACCTCAAGGCCTTCGTGGCCACCTCAGGAACCTCCGTGGCCACCGTGTCCCCCTCACCGCGGGTCCCGTTGAAGAAGAGGGTCTGTCGCGCCGGGTTCTGGATGACGACGATGGAGCCGTCGTAGCGGTGGAGGTGGCAGGAGATCTCGGCCGTCCCCCCCTCCAGCACCGTCACGTTCTCCGCCTGCACCTCCTGCGCCCGCCCTGGGGACACGGGGGACACCAGTGGGACGTGGGGACAGGGGATGGGACGTGGGTGGGATGGGATATGGAGTGGGATATGGGGACACTGGTCAGACACAGGGACATGGGATGGGACGTGGGGACGCTGGTGGGACATGGGGACACGGGGGGAATGGGATAAGGGGACATGGGGTGGGACGTGGGGACACTGGTGGGACATGGGGACAGGGGATATGGGGACATGGGGACACTGGACATGGGATACGGGGACACAGGATGGGACACAGGGACATGGAATGGGATGTGAGGACACTGGGGGGACATGGGATGGGAAGTGGGTACATGGGGACATGGGGACTTGGAATGGGATATGGGGACACTGGTGGGACATGGGGACACGGGGACAGGGGATGGGACAGGGGTGGGATGGGATATGGGGACACGGGATGGGATATGGGGACACAGGGGCATGGGATGGGACGTGGGGTCAGGGAATGGAACATGGGGACACTGGTGGGACACGGGGACATGGGATGAGGATATGGGGACATGGGGACAGGGGATGGGATGTGGGATATAGGGACACGGAAGGGGACATGGGGACATGGGATGAGATGTGAGGACACTGGTGGGACATGGGGGCAGGGGACATGGGATATGGGGACACTGGACATGGGATATGGGGACATGGAGTGGGATATGGGGACACTGGTCAGACACAGGGACATGGGATGGGACGTGGGGACATGGGGACATGGGGACTTGGAATGGGATATGGGGACACTGGTGGGATACAGGGACATGGGGACAGGGAATGGGATGTGGGGACATGGGATATGGGGACTTGGAATGGGACATGGGGACATGGGATGGGATGTGGGGACAGGACATGGGGACAGGGGATGGGACGTGGGATACAGGGACATGGAATGGGATGTGGGGACACTGGTGGGACATGGGGACAGGGGAGGGGATACAGGGACATGGGATGGGACAGGGGGACATGGGATATGGGGACATGGGATGGGATGTGGGGACATGGGATGGGACGTGAGGACATAGGGACATGGGGACATGGGATGGGAATGGGGACAGTGGTGAGACATGGGGACATGGGATGGGATGTGGGGACAGGGGACATGGGATATGGGGACACTGGACATGGGATATGGGGACATGGAGTGGGATATGGGGACACTGGTCAGACACAGGGACATGGGATGGGACGTGGGGACAGGACATGGGGACAGGGGATGGGACGTGGGATATAGGGACATGGAATGGGATGTGGGGACACTGGTGGGACATGGGGACAGGGGAGGGGATACAGGGACATGGGATGGGACAGGGGGACATGGGATGTGGGGACATAGGATGGGGCGTGAGGACATGGGATGGGACATAGGGACTTGGGGACATGGGATGGGACATGGGGACATGGGATGGGACATGGGGACACTGGAGGGACATGGGGACACAGGGACAGGGGATGGGACATGGATGGAATGGGATAGGGGGGACACCAGTGGGATATGGGGACAGGGGATGGGAGGTGGGGGACACTGGGACATGGGGGAATGGGATATGGGGACAGGGGATGGGACATGGGGGCACTGGTGGGACATGGAGACACGGGATGGGACGTGGGGACAGGGGACATGGGATATGGGGACATGGGATGGGACATGGGGACACTGGTGGGACATGGGGATATGGGAGGGGACATGGGGACACTGGACATGGGATATGGGGACATGGAACGGGACGTGGGGACACGGGATGGGACGTGGGGACACGGGATGGGACGTGGGGACACCAGTGGGACACGGGTGGGACACAGGGCCATAGAATGGGACATGGGGACGTGGGATGGGGTATGGGGACGTCAGAGAGACGTGGTTTGGCTCATGGGACGGGGACACGGGGACATCAAAAGGACATGGGAGGGGATATGGGGCCACCAGGGGGACGTGGGGACAGAGGATGGGACACAGAACGGGACGTGGGGACACGG
This sequence comes from Coccyzus lansbergi, assembly GCA_033558105.1. Taxonomy (NCBI): domain Eukaryota; kingdom Metazoa; phylum Chordata; class Aves; order Cuculiformes; family Coccyzidae; genus Coccyzus; species Coccyzus lansbergi. The sequence continues at coordinate 18,210 of JAUMJK010002003.1, forward strand.
GGTGGGGTATGGGGACATCAGAGGGACATGGGATGGGACATGGGGACATGGGATGGGACGTGGGGACATGGGGACACAGGCGACAGTCCCCCACACGCGTGACACCGTCCGTGTGTGTCCCCCTTGTCCCCTCCGCGGGGTCCCCGGCATCCCCTGCGGTTGCCGTGACGACGGGTGACACGGAGGGGGGAGGGGAGAGGGAGGGGGAGCCCGTTTTTCGCTGCGTCAGCACAATCCCCCCTCCTCCCCCCCCCCCCCCCCCCCAAAAAAAAAACCACATCAACCTTGTCCCCGAGGGTCTCTCCGAGGCCACCGCGACGCTGTCCCCGCGTCCCTGCGCCAAGGTCACCGCAGCCCCAAGGTCACCGAAGGGTGGGGGTGGGTGACAAGGGGACAGCGAAGGACGGAGGACCCCCCCCCTCCCCCCCCCTTCCCCCACAAAGGGTGGGGGAGGGGAAGGGAGGGGAGAGGGGGGGGGGACAATGGCCTCTTCTTCGCGTCACCCGCGCAGGGGACAGGACGGTGGTGCCTGGTACTGATGGGGACAGGGACGGTGACACCGGGAGGGACACTAGGAAGGGGGGGGACAGGTCTTTGGGGACACCGGGATATGGGGGTGACAGGTGCTGTCCGAGGGGTCCAGGTGACAGCAGGACATGGGGACAGGAGGACAAGGGGATAAGGCCGTGAGGATGCGGGGACATCGGGATGTGGGGACACAGGGACGGGAGGTCAAGGGGAGGGTGACATGAGGACATAGGGACCACCAGGACATGGGGACAAGGCCATGAGGATGTGGGGACACCAGGACATGGGGACACACGGACAGGAGGTCAAAGGGATGACGACACCAGGATGTGGGGACATGGGGACACACAGACAGGAGGTCAAGGGGACAAGGCCATGAGGACCTGGGGCCACCAGGACATGGGGACATGGGGACACACGGACATGGGGATGATGGCACCAGGACCTGGGGCCACCAGGACATGGGGACACATGGACAGGAGGTCAAGGGGATGATGACACCAGGATGTGGGGACACTAGGACATGGGGACACACGGACAGGAGGGTGAGGGGATGATGGCACCAGGACCTGGGGCCACCAGGACATGGGGACATGTGGACACAGGGACATGGGGGTGAGGGGACGATGACGCCAGGACCTGGGGACACCAGGACGTGGGGACACACAGACGGGAGGTCAAGGGGAGGGTGACATGAGGACATAGGGACCACCAGGACATGGGGACATGGGGACAAGGCCATGAGGACCTGGGGACATGGGGGTGAGGGGACAAGGCCATGAGGACCTGGGGCGACCAGGACGTGGGGACACATGGACATGGGGGTGAGAGGATGATGGCCCCAGGACCTGGGGACACATGGACAGGAGGTCAAGGGGATGGATGACATGAGGACCTGGGGCCACCAGGACATGGGGACAAGGGGACAAGGCCCTGAGGACCTGGGGACATAGGGACACACAGACAGGAGGTCAAGGGGACAAGGCCACGAGGACCTGGGGCCACCAGGACATGGGGACACACGGACAGGAGGACAAGGGGATGATGACATGGGGACTTGGGGCCACCAGGACATGGGGACACACGGACAGGAGGTCAAGGGGATGATGACACCAGGATGTGGGGACATGGGGACACATGGACAGGAGGGTGAGGGGACGATGACACCAGGACCTGGGGACACTAGGACCTGGGGACACACAGACATGGGGACACTTGGGGACTTGGGGTTGGATGGGGGGGGGGGGTGTTGACAGCTACACCGAGGGGTGAAGGGTGACCCCTCCTCCCCCCCAAGAAGATTTGGGGACACTGGGGAGCTCGGGGTGACCCCCCCAGGGGGGACAAGCCC
>JAUMJK010002004.1:0-20701 GCA_033558105.1 Coccyzus lansbergi
CCCCACCCTCGCCCCAGCGCGCATGCGGAGGGGGGGGAACGGCCGCCGCGCTGCGTGCTGGGAGTTGTAGGCAGAGGGAGGCGGTTGCCGTTGCCGCGCTGCATGCTGGGAGTTGTAGGCGGGGGTCTCTGAGCAGGAGCCATGGGGGACACAGGGAGGATGGGGAAGCAGGTGGTTCTTTTTCATAGAATCATAGAACAACCAGGTTGGAAGGGGGACACAGGGAGGATGGGGAAGCGGGTGGTTCTTTTTCATAGAATCATAGAACAACCAGGTTGGAAGGGACTCATCGGATCTTCTAGTCCTTTTTGATGAGGTTCAATAAGGCCAAGTGCAGAGTCCTGTCCTTGGGACACAACAACCCTGTGCAGCGCTGCAGGCTTGGGGAAGAGTGGCTGGAAAGCTGCCTGGAGGAGAAAGACTTGGGGGTGTTGGTTGACCATGAGCCAGCCAGAGGCCCAGGTGGCCAAGAAGGCCAATAGCATCTTGGCTTGGATCAGAAATGGTGTGACCAGCGGGGCCAGGGAAGTCACTGTCCCCCTGGATTCTGCACTGCTGAGGCCAAACCTCCAACACCACCTTTGGGCCCCTCACTACCAGGACATTGAGGTGCTGCAGCTGCTAGGTTAAGAGCCCTTTGTGACAAAGGCACTGGTGAGACTGCTCCTCGAATCCTGTGTTCAGTTCTGTCCCCTCAGCACAAGAAGGATGTTGAGGCTCTGGAGCGAGTCCAGAGAAGAGCAACAAAGCTGGGGAAGGGGCTGGAGAAGAAGAGGAGCAGCTGAGAGAGCTGGGGGGGTTTATCCTGGAGAAGAGGAGGCTGAGGGGAGACCTCATTGCTCTCTCCAACTCCCTGAAAGGAGGTTGCGGAGAGGAGGGAGCTGGGCTCTTCTCCCAAGGGACAGGACAAGAGGGAATGGCCTCAAACTCCACCAGGGGAGGCTCAGGCTGGACATTAGTGAAAAACTTTCACAGAAAGGGTCATTGGTCACTGTCAGAGGCTGCCCAGGGAGGGGGCTGAGTCACCTTCCCTGGAGGGGTTTAAGGGACGGGTGGATGAGGTGCTGAGGGGCATGGGTTAGTGTTTGATAGGAATGGTTGGACTCGATGATCCGGTGAATCTCTTCCAACCTGGTGATTCTATGGTTCTCTGATTCTATGCTCACTATGACACTCAGGTTCTCTCTGAAGCGCTGCCACAGCTGACACTAACCCACAGCAGTGCTCAGCCCTTCTCGGGGTAGGATGAGGCACTGGTGCAAACCAGGAGTGTTTAAAATGCAGGCAATAACGTGCATGCACGGTGCCTGGTGGGTCTCTTTCAACCTGGTTGTTCTATGATTCTAATTTCCTTCCCAAGCACAGCTGAACGCGTATACTTCCAGTCCCTGCTGGAGCCTGTTGAAAGGAGTTGCACAATTTAAATCCATGCTGAGCCAAAAAATAGCCTCCAGCTACCTTCCAGCTTGAGCAACAAAAGGCAGGCGTCGCTCCAGGCCCCTGTCTTGTGTTTCTCTGCAGGTAACTGCAAAATATTTGTGGATGGTGTCCACCCACATCGCCCCTCACCCTGGAACAGAGCAGAGAGTCATGTCCAGGCTCCTTCAGGCCCCCGAGACACAGCTCTGCTCCCTGCCAGGGACAGATGCTGTGGGGAACAGGCCTGACTTGCAGCCAGCATCCCCGGGCACGGCGATATCTCCTCTCCTAGGGTTTCTGTTGCATTACATGATTAATTAGCTGATTAACAAGATGTTGCTGCGGAAGAATCTGTTCTCTGGACGCCAGCTTAGGCGAACACCATCCTCTGTGCTACTGTGCTAATGAAACTCTCCTGTTCCAGGCAGGCACTAATTTAAAGAACAACATGCAAATGAAGAATAATACAGTGAGTAATCTGGAGTTTTTAAAGGAAGCAGATACAGCCTTCTCCAGGCCTCGTGTCCAATGGGAGAAAGACAGATAGCTCTGGTGGACCTGGAGCTGCTCGTTAGGGGTATTAGGGGAAAGAAGGTGAACTGCTGCCTGTCTCCTCCTGTGCTGCCCTCAGGAGCAGGGCAGCATCAGGTCAGGGCAGCAAGCAGGGGAGGAAGAAGAATCACAGAATCATAGAACAACCAGGTTGGAAGGGACCTATTGGATCTTCTAGTCCAACCATTCCTATCAAACACTAAACCAAGTCCCTCAAGACCTCATTCACCCGTCCCTTAAACACCTCCAGGGAAGGGGAATCAACCACCTCCCTGGGCAGCCTATTCCAATGCCCAATGACCCTTTCTGGGAAAAACTTCCTCCTAATCTCCAGCCTAAATCTCCCCTGGTGGAGCTTGAGGCCATTCCCTCTCGTCCTGTCCCCTGTCCCTTGGGAGAAGAGCCCAGCTCCCTCCTCTCCACAACCTCCTCTCAGGGAGTTGTAGAGAGTAATGAGGTCTCCCCTCAGCCTCCTCTTCTCCAGGACAAACACCCACAGCTCTCTCAGACGCTCCTCATAGGTTCTGTTCTCCAGCCCCTTCACCAGCTTCGTGGCTCTTCTCTGGACTCACTCCAGAGCCTCAACATCCTTCTTGTGCTGAGGGGCCCACAAATGAACACAGGATTCAAGGAGCAGCCCCCACAGTGCTGAGTCCAGAGGGAGAATCACCTCCCTGGCCCTGCTGGTCACAACCATCTCTGATCCAAGCCAAGATGCCATTGGCCTTCTTGGCCATCTGGGCAGCTCCTACCGACAGAATGTGGCCAGGAGGTGCTGCTGGAGGTGCCTGTCCTGTACTGGGGGCTGGAGGCTCCCTCCTGGCAGGATTACAGCAGCAGAAAGTCAACAGGGTCCTGGGGCTCAGGGGTTCCTGTATTGGATGGGGAAGCAGGATCAGGACGGTGCTCCTGACAAGACAGGAGCAATATCAGTACAAGAGCTCCGCCTCCACCCCCAGGCCTCTAACAGGATCTCAGAAGAAAACGAGAAGCACATAAGAGAGCCACAAAACTGGATTTGCAGCCTCCAGAAAGAAGCCGGCAGTAAGAGGCTGAACGAGCACAATCCCTTTAGCTTATTAAGAGACTTGAGAAGCGTTGCAATTGCAGCGTGTAAGCTACCACAGTAGGAAATAACAAAGGACTAAAGGCTTCTTAATATCGAGGAGGAAGGGAAAACCAGCTCTGTTCACAAATACATGTTCTTTTGGCCTCAGTGCAGAAGGAACCAGGCAAAAACAGATGCTCAGGCCAACCTGGGTAGCTAGAGGTCAAGGATTATTTGCCCTGTTCAGGCTCCAGCTGGCAAGGAATGGCCAGAGCAGAGGAAGGGCCTTTTCTCAGCTCTTATGGGCAAGGGCAAGGCACAGTTTGGCACTTCCAGCCAGTCTGAAGAAATTTGCAGCCAACTGTTCTGCCCTGCCAGTCACGCCTGATGCAAGAAAAGCAAAAGGCAGGACCGGAAACGGTGGCAGCCAAATGGCAGACGTTCCCCCGAAGTGGCACAGACCCGCAGGCTAAGACCCTGTTCATCCAGGAGAAGATGCTGCCAAGGGGGAGTTTGTATAAGGAAGCTGGTTGGAGCAAGGGACTTGTCACCATCTTCGACTTCTCTCTTTGGCCAACCCCACGATTCAGCCCTGCTGTGTGTCTGCCAGGAGGGCTCGGGACACGGCAGACCCGGCAAGCCCCATGCAGGGGAAGGACTGCAGAATCATAGAATCATAGAACAACCAGGTTGGAAGGGACCCTTCGGATCATTGAGTCCAACCATTCCCATCAAACACTAACCCATGTCCCTCAGCACCTCATCCACCCGTCCCTTAAATACCTCCAGGGAAGGGGAATCAACCCCCTCCCTGGGCAGCCTATTCCAATGCCCAATGACCCTCTGTGTGAAAAACTTCCTCCTAATCTCCAGCCTAAATCTCCCCTGGTGGAGCTTGAGGCCATTCCCTCTCGTCCTGTCCTCTGTCCCTTGGGAGAACAGCCCAGATCCCTCCTCTCTACAACCTCCCTTCAGGTAGTTGTAGAGAGTAATGAGGTCTCCTCTCAGCCTCCTCTTCTCCAGGATAAACACCCCCAGCTCTCCCAGCCGCTCCTCATAGGTTCTGTTCTCCAGCCCCTTCCCCAGCTTCGTTGCTCTTCTCTGGACTCTCTCCAGAGCCTCAACATCCTTCTTGTGCTGAGGGGCCCAGAACTGGACACAATATTCAAGGAGCAGCCTCAGCAGTGCTGAGTACAGAGGGAGAATCACCTCCCTGGCCCTGCTGGTCACACCAGAAGGCCCGTGGGGCCTGGTGCTGCAGAGGCACGAGGACCTGCTGCCCTGGGCAGAGCACAGGGAACAGCGTGTGCACAGCTCTCAAAGGAAAGAGAGGAGGAAGCCAAGCCGGGTAGGAACAGTAGGTATTTATCAACATAGAGAATCCATCACACATTTCTTGTCCTCTCTCTCACACACACACCCCCCTGCACCAGGCACCCGGCCTCTTCCTCCAGGCACGGGAAGACTTGGGCCAAGAGTCTGCAAAATACCACGGGATGGCTTTCCAGAGAGTCTCTAACAGATGCAGGCCCTCTCCTGCAGAGGAGGGTGCCCTGCTCTGCTCACCCCAGGGGTTGTCCATCCTTGGGCAGGCGCGAGCACAAGACGTGCGGCTCCTCAGGGGCGCTGGGCCTTCAGACGGCTCCTGCGACCGGCCTTGGCCCCGCGCTGGGCGCCCTTCATCAGGCCCTTGAACTGGCCCTGCATTTTCGCCCGCTTCCTGCAGGGAGAAGAAGCAGGAGGCTGGGGTTGGCATAAGGACTGGGCACCAGAGCACAGGGATTGGAAAAGCTCCGCAAGGAGCAGCGCAGAGGCTGGCAGGGAATTCCCAAACCCACAAATCCCTATAACAATGAAAAGCAAGCCCGTGTTTTGGCCCCATTCCCCGTTCCGAGCCCTTCATGGCTAGTGTCACCTTCTGTTGAGTTTGGCTCTGTTCAGGGGGATGTAAGCGTAGGGATCCAGCTGTCCTTTCTTCTTCACATCACCTTTGCCTTTCTGTGGAAGGACAGTGACACAGAACAGAGAAGATGCAGCATGAAGGGCAGACACACACGTCCCTGTTCTCGTGCAACCCTGGCATCCAGCCACCCCAAAGACTCTGTTGTAGTGAGGTGCCAGCTGGGCATGTGGCCCTTGGAGCTGATTTCCCACCCAGATGATGCTGCAGACACCTGCTTTGAGCAGCGAGCAGCTCTGGCCGAGGCAAGAGCAGGACCAGGACTCCAGGATGGGCTGGAAACGTTCACAGGTACAGAGTGTTTGGCAGCTCCTCTTGGAGCAGAGATTTCATAGAATTATAGAACACCCAGGTTGGAAGAGACCCACCGGATCATCAAGTCCAACCATTCCCATCAAACACTAAACCATGTCCCTCAGCACCTCATCCACCCGTCCCTTAAACAGCTCCAGGGAAGGGGAATCAACCACCTCCCTGGGCAGCCTATTCCAATGCCCAATGACCCTCTGTGTGAAAAACCTCCTCCTAATCTCCAGCCTAAATCTCCCCTGGTGGAGCTTGAGGCCATTCCCTCTCGTCCTGTCCCCTGTCCCTTGGGAGAAGAGCCCAGCTCCCTCCTCTCCACAACCTCCTTTCAGGTAGTTGTAGAGAGTAATGAGGTCTCCTCTCAGCCTCCTCTTCTCAAGGCTAAAATTTATTTATCCCCCTACAAGACTCAGCACGGCTGGAACAGGCCTTCAACCTCCTGCCCCAAGGGCCACCAGCAATCTTACCCCTGCAAAGCCTCAGGCATCTCCCCACCCAACCCTGTGACCCCCCAGGTCCCTCACCTTGGATCTGTACTCTGCACCAAAGGCTGGTTCCTTACGCAGCTGCCTGTGGATCCCAGAGCCTCCAGCTAGAAAAGACGGAATGAAGGAATGCGTGTTGAAAAGGGGTCACAGGGCTCCCCCTTCCCATTTCTTCTGCTAGAATGCACCAGGGCTGGGGAAGCTGCCGTTGGCTTTGCCTCCAGCTCTTGCGTGAGAGGGCAGCAGAGGAGGGTGACCATAGAATCACAGAACAACCAGGTTGGAAGAGACCCACCGGATCATCGAGTCCAACCATTCCTATCAAACACTAAACCATCTCCAGTGACCATTTCTCATGAGCAAAGACCTCTGCTCCCTCTGCTCTGGAGCATCCCAGTAAGATGGGTAAGTGGTTCTGACGCTCCCGAGGAGCCCCAGACTGGGCTCAGGCAAAAGACTTACGTCTGTACTGAGAGTAGGTCCTGGCCTCAGGTTCCTCATCGTCTGGCTCCTCTCTGAACCGACGCTTCTGGCTTTTCTTCTGCAGAAGAATCATAGAACAACCAGGTTGGAAGAGACCCACCAGATCATCAAGTCCAACTTACAACTCTGCCCTCCCACAGTCCCCTGACCTCCTGCTTCCTCCCATGGGGAGCTAGAGAACTTCCAGGCTGCCTGACAATGCCCCCTGCCCCTGGCTGGCTTCCCCCAGCCCTCCAAGCAGCAGCCGGCACATACCCAGTGTCCCCTCTGGCCTCTCGGGCCAAGCTGCAGCTGCCACAGCACAGACAGGCAGTGAGCACAACCCAGTCCCCGCAGCATCTCCTCAGAACCACGAGCCCTCTACTCACACTGCGGAGGCCCACGTCTTGCAGCACATCCGCCATCTCCTCATCCTCTCCTACGGCACAGGACAAACGGGTCAGTGCGGGATGCAGGCGCAGGGGAGCCCCTGTGTTGTGCCAGCCCCCAGGGTGGGCTGCAGGAGCAGGCTGACCCTGCTGAACTGGCACTGGGGGCCGCATCCCCTTCTATCCTGCCTCCCCTGGGTGGCAGAGGTCCACAAGAGAGCCACCGAGTGTGACACAAGGCCACAATAACTCCTGCTGCTTCCACCCACGTCCCTCCCCAAGGTCTCACATACGGGTGGCATGAGGAAGACCATCCAGAGTACCAGGGCAAGACTGGCACAGCCCCTGCCAGCCCAGGCAGTACCTTTGGCTTCATCATCGTCCACCTCCTCTTCCTCTTCCTGGATGATGAGGCGCCCGTCCTCAGACACCTGGAAGTCGTGGCTCACTCCTCTGAATCGCTTGGGGCCTGGCTTGGTGGCTGCTCACAGAGAGGTAGGTCAGGTCCTAGGGAAGGATCTGCTCCTGGGGGAAGTCATACCCCCCGGGAGCCCCTGTCCCTCCCACCCCAGTCACATACGAAGCTCTGCTTCTTACCCAAAACCCGCTGGGATACTTTGGGGTCCAGGAAATTGAGGGGCTCATCCTCTTCCCCTTCCTTCAGCCAGGCCTGGCCCTTCTGCCGTGCCTGCTTCCTCCACTCCTTGCTCCGTGGCTGTTCCTCCTCCTCTTCATCCTCCGAGTCAGCCAGGATCTCCTCCATGCTGGCCAAAGGGCAGAGAGGATGATGGGAATGGAATGAGCCCAAGGACGCAGACCCCAGCCTGCCCAGCAATGCGCAGCAACCCTGGTGCTGGAAATGTCCCCATCCCCAGATCCGACAGGCCTACTCCTCCTTCACCTCTATCCTTACCTGTCTCCTCTGGGCTGTGGTGGTGGTGCCTCCTCTTCCTCTGTGTCCGCAGCTGCCTTCCTCAGGGCTCTCTGCTTGCGGTTCCGGGCCTCTGCCTTGCGGATGTTCACCAGCACTTTGTGGTGTTCAGCTGGCAGCAGCCCCTTCACCAGCTCGAAACTGAGGAGCACACGGAGAGTGGTCAGTGCCCACCTCTTCCCACGCGGCTTCCCTGGTGTGGTTCCCAGCACAGCCCAGGAGCCTCGCCTCTCACCCAAACTTGCGGATGAACTTGGTGAAGAGGTTTCGCAGCTTCATGCGGAAGTGGCGTCTCATGTCATCTGAAAGGTTCCCCAAGGCCTCCAGCTGCCAGGAGGGAGAGACCCTTGAGACCAGAGCACTCTGCCCTGAGCACCCATCCTCCCCTTTTCCCTGCTCACCCTTCTGCCTTTTCCCCACACCAGGGCAAGTTCACAGGGGCTTTCTGGAGGTGTTTAAGGGACGGGTGGATGAGGTCTTGAGGGACTTGGTTTAGTGTTTGACAGGAATGGTTGGACTAGAAGATCCGATGGGTCCCTTCCAACCTGGTTGTTCTACGATTCTATGATTCTATGATTCTGACAGGTCTGTGCCAGCACTCAGGAGAGGCAGAAAGGACACCTCACTGCCTTCTCAGTCACTGACATCAAGGTTGTGCTCTGGATCCCCAGCAGAACCAGGGTGCAGCTAGAGATGCCTCTGGCTGCCCAAACCAGCCCCAGCCCTGCCCCGCCAGCCATCTCGGGGCACACCACGTGAGATCTCACCATTGTTTGGATGTGCTTGGCCAGCAGCTTGGTGTCCACCAGCAGCAGTGTGACCTTGAGGAAGCCCAGGGCGGCTTTCACCACGTCCCGCGTGCGAGAGGCCACCAGCAGGCAGATGTTCTGCAGGAGCTGCTCCACCACGCTCGGCTCCAGCTGATCTACAATGATGTTGGGGGCTCAGCCACAGCCGGTCTCCTCCCAGCACGTGACTTTTCCAGAGGACTCTGCGCTCCCTGGATCTCTCAGCCTTCCTGCTCCCACTCACCTTTGAACTCGAAGAAGAGGCGGGTCAGTGCCAGCACTGTGCAGCTGATCATGGTGACCGAGCCCGTGAGCCCCGCGTAGACAAGGAGCAGGAACCGCTGCATGGCCTCTGCACGAGAGGAACGACTCTACATTACTCTCTACAACTACCTGAAAGGAGCTTGTGGAGAGGAGGGAGCTGGGCTCTTCTCCCAAGTGACAGGGGACAGGACAAGAGGGAATGGCCTCAAGCTCCTCCAGGGGAGATTTAGGCTGGAGATTAGGAGGAAGTTTTTCACACAGAGGGTCATTGGGCATTGGAATAGGCTGCCCAGGCAGGTGGTTGATTCCCCTTCCCTGGAGGTGTTTAAGGCACAGGTGGATGAGGTCTTGAGGGACTTGGTTTAGTGTTTGATAGGAATGGTTGGACTAGAAGATTCGATGGGTCCCTTCCAACCTGGTTGCTCTATGACTCGGGTCCCTACTCACTCGCTTCAGCAGGGTGCAGGGAACCAGCCCAGTGCCCCTGGGGCCGGAGCAGTTGTGGGGCTAAGTAAGGGGAGCAGGACCTCACCTTGAGGCGTGGGTCCGAAGCGGATGAAGGCATTCCCCATCTCCACCAGCAGCATGAAAGCGTTCTTGCGAGCCCCGACCGACACCTCCTTGGTGCACAGGATGACCTGGAGGCACACGGGCACGTCACGTCGCTGCTGCACCCCCACAGCCAGAACCAGAGGGCTTCCCCCAGGGACCGCGCTCACCTCTGGGACCAGGGCGGTGATGAAGGGCTCGTGCTCTGCAGAGAGCTGCTTCGTGATGTGGAACAGGCACTTCAGCCGGGGCTGGGGAAAGAAACAGCGTTGGGACACTCAGGGAAACACACCAGGCTACATCGAATCATAGAACAACCAGGTTGGAAGAGACCCATCGGATCATTGAGTCCAACCATTCCTATCAAATACTAAACCATGTCCCTCAGGACCTCATCTACCTGTGCCTTAAACACCTCCAGGGAAGGGGAATCAACCACCTCCCTGGGCAGCCTATTCCAATGCCCAATGACCCTTTCTGTGGAAAAACTTCCTCCTAATCTCCAGCCTAAATCTCCCCTGGTGGAACTTGAGGCCATTCCCTCTTGTCCTGTCCCCTGTCCCCTGGAAGAAGAGCCCAGCTCCCTCCTCTCTACAACCTCTTTTCAGGGAGCTGTAGAGAGCAATGAGGTCTCCTCTCAGCCTCCTCTTCTCCAGGCTAAACACCCCCAGCTCTCTCAGCTGCTCCTCGTAGGGCCTGTTCTCCAGACCCCTCACCAGCTTCGTTACACCATCCCCTCACAGCAGCCGAGCTCAGCTGCCGCAGCCCTTGCTCTCACCCTCTTGGCTGGGGATGCCGCAGTCTTGAGCGAGTCCAGCAGCGCTGCCTGCAGGTCCTGCAGATGGGAGCGGACGAAGGCCTGGCAGGGCTCACGAGGAGCAGCGCACACCTCCTCCAGCACACGGTACGCCTTCTTCTGCATGCTGCGGTCCTTGCTCTGCCGGGACAGCCAACACCCCCTGCTGTCAGGGCAGCCCCTCACCACGGTGCCCAGATGGACCCTCACAGCACCCTCTGCCACCCAGCACAGACCCATAGAATCACAGAACAACCAGGTTGGAAGGGACCCATCGGATCTTCTACTCCAACCATTCCTATCAAACACTAAACCAAGTCCCTCAAGACCTCATCCACCTGTGCCTTAAACACCTCCAGGGAAGGGGAATCAACCACCTCCCTGGGCAGCCTATTCCAATGCCCAATGACCTTTCTGTGAAAAACTTCCTCCTACTCTCCAGCCTAAATCTCCCCTGGTGGAGCTTGAGGCCATTCCCTCTTGTCCTGTCCCTTGGGAGAAGAGCCCAGCTCCCTCCTCTCTACAACCTCCCTTCAGGTAGTTGTAGAGAGTAATGAGGTCTCCTCTCAGCCTCCTCTTCTCCATTTCCTACAGCTGCTCCTCAGCCGTACAAGGGACAGGTCTAAGCTGGCAGCAGGCAGCTGGTACCCCCCCCATCCCCTGACTCGCCTGGAGGGAAGGCTGGATGGTGCGGTACAGGGCGTCTAAGGACTGCTCGTCAGCGTAGGGGGCCATGGCCACCACCAGGTCCAGGATGGAGAGCCTGCAGCAGAGGACACACAGCTGGGCAGCTGCAGCATCAGTGATGCTGCCCAGACAAGTCTTGCTGATTGCAGGAGAGCAGCACAACCCGCACAGGGCAGTACGAGTGCACCAGCGCAGCTCACTGGGAGGAAACCAGCAGCTTCACCCATTAAGGTTTACCTGGTAAACTCGGAGTTCTCAGGACTGGTCAGCTTCTCGCTGGCTTTCTGCAGGAAGCCACACACCATCTGCGGAGCAGGCACACAGAGCAAGGTTAGAACCGACCCGAGGGAGTACTTTTACAAATGTTTGCAATCCACCTGGCAAAAGCCAGGGCTTTGTGGAGACCAGAAGCACCACAGGTCCAAAAAGAGCTGGACGAATTCCCAAAGCGTTTATGGACAATGTGCCAGATAGGAATTTGATAGGAATGGTTGGACTGGAAGATCCGATGGGTTCCTTCCAGCTTGGGTTGTTCTGTGATTCTGTGAGATGCAGCTGCAAGAGTGGGAAACCCCAGACCACTGGCTGGGAAGGGCTTTCTCCCCAGGAGGGCAGGGAAGAGCTGCTCTCTGCACAGCCTCTTTCTTGTTCTCTCCAGTCAAGCACCTCATCAACTGGGTTCAACTGGGAGATGCTGGCCTGAGCTAGCCAAGCCTGCCCCTGTGCCCCAGGCCCAGCTCACCTGAGGGTCGGTGATGGTCAGGTAAGCCCGGACAGTGTCCAGCACGGAGCGGTGCTGAGCGCTGCTGCTGCCGCCCTCCCCAGGCTGGCTGTACACGTTGAACAGGATGGGCAGGAAATTTTTGGCAAAGCGACCTACTTCTGCCTTCTCTGCATCTACAAAAAGACAAGAGAGTGCAGATCAACTCCCCTCTCTGGGTCACTGCAGGGGACAGGGACCCACCCTGAGGGTCTGCGTGTCCCCAACCTGTCTGGCATCCTTTGTGGATGAGGGTGCGCAAGGCCTGGCAGACGGTGGGACGCAGGTCGGGGCGCTCGCTGATGGCCGTGCCCAGGGTGCGCGCCAGCCCTTTGAAGGCCCCCAGCACGTCTGTGGGGTGGGTGCAGAAGCCGGGCAGCAGGGTCCAGACCTGAAAGGCAGCAGGAGAGGTGGGAGGCCAGCAGCCTTTGCCAGAGTGACTGGTCCCCAGCCTGGCGCCACAGATAGGCCTCGGCAAGGCTCCTGAGCACTCCTCGTTACCTGCCACTGCAGCGTGTCGTAGATCTTGGCCTCCACGCTCTTCCCAGCCTGCGTGAACTCCAGGGCTGCAAACCAGAAGGGAGTGATGGGCACAGCAGCAGGGGTGACAAAGCCCCGCTCCACCCCAAGGGAAGTCCCACAGAGCCTCCAGGGACTCCCAGCAGCCACTGGGACCCCTGCCGTGCCGCCTTCCTCACCTCTGCTTTTCAGGGCGGCTGCCAAGGGCAAGAAGTAGCTGGTGAAGAAGCCGAGCCGTGCGCCCTGCACGTAGTCCCGCAGCACCGGCAGGAGCCAACTGCGGGGGAAATCCAGCGTCTCCCTGCGGAGGGAAGGCACAAGTCAGGGGATCACGGGGCACCCCTGCACACAGGGTACCTCCGCCCAGCCCCAAAACCAGGCACTGGGAGGCTCAGCAGAGACAGGCACCTCCAGTGCCACGTGGGGACTGAACAGGGAAGTAACCGAACAGGAAAGCTGCAGAATTGCTACCCTGGGGCTGTACTCACTCCTTGCCATCGATCTCCAGGGGCACAGCTTCCAGCAGCACCTCGGGACCCATGGCACTCACGGCAGCCCCCACTGCCTTGTCAACCTCAGCAGCGTAAGGGAAGTGTGGGGAGAGACGTAGGTCACACAGGGACCGGAGACACTGCAGGGGACAGGGCAGGATGGTCACAGAGGAGCCACGGAGGCAGATCTGGCGTGTGTCACGCGCTGTTTTTACCCAGGGATGCCAGACACCCCTTGCTGTGTGCCAGGGCTGTGCAGTATGGGAGGCACTGGGACAGCCCCACTGCACAGCCAGAGGGCAACACAGCCCAGGCTGTGCCATCACACCTGCCTCTGCGCACGAACCTGACACCTCCGCTCACCTTCCTCATGATGGGGTGACACTGCTTCCCACACGTCTTGAAGAAGACCTCCAGCACCCGCAGCACCTCATCCCATGCTGCATGGAAGCGATATGACAGGCCCTCTTCCACTGATCTGGAGAGGAGAGAGGAGACGGTCACGTTGGCAGCAAACAACCTGACACCCATCAGGGAGCAGGCAGAGGTTGCTCAGAGCTCAGCCAGGCCCGTGGTCTCTTCCACGCCACAGCTCCTCACCTGAACATCTTGCACAGGTAGGCAGCAGGTGCTGGGGCAGAGGCCGAGACGGTGCCCAGGTCCTCCATGTGGGGAGCAATGCACTCACTCAGGAGGGTCTGCAAGGACACAGAGGGAAAACTGGGTAGCAGTGGACCAGAGCGGCACACGACCCCCTGACAAGCCCCGAACTCCCAGGCAGAGCCCCCAGCGAGGACCAGGGCAACCAAGCAGGGAGAGGGACCTGGGGGTGTTGGTCGACAGCCGACTGACCATGAGCCAGCAGTGTGCCCAGGGGGCCAAGAAGGCCAAGGGCATCCTGGCTTGGATCAGAAATGGTGTGACCAGCAGGGCCAGGGAGGTGATTCTCCCTCTGGACTCGGCACTGGTGAGAACACTCCTTGAATCCTTTGTTCAGTTGTGGGCCCCTCAGCACAAGAAGGATGTTGAGGCTCTGGAGCAAGTCCAGAGAAGAGCCACGAAGCTGGGGAAGGGGCTGGAGAACAGGCCCTATGAGGAGCGACTGAGAGAGCTGGGGGTGTTTATCCTGGAGAAGAGGAGGCTGAGAGGAGACCTCATTGCTCTCTACAACTACCTGAAGGGAGGTTGTGGAGAGGAGGGAGCTGGGCTCTTCTCCCAAGGGACAGGGGACAGGACAAGAGGGAATGGCCTCAAGCTCCACCAGGGGAGATTTAGGCTGGAGATTAGGAGGAAGTTTTTCACCCAGAGGGTCATTGGGCATTGGAATAGGCTGCCCAGGGAGGTGGTTGATTCCCCTTCCCTGGAGGTGTTTAAGGGACGGGTGGATGAGGTCTTGAGGGACTTGGTTTAGTGTTTGATAGGAATGGTTGGACTCGATGATCCGATGGGTCTCTTCCAACCTGGTTGCTCTATGATTCTATGATTCTATGTGTGGTACCTCCAGGGTCTGCGCCGCTGTTGACACCACCTGGGAGTGTGAGGAGAGGAAGCAGTTCATGGCAGCCGAGAAGAGCCGGGGCAAGTGAGCCCAGCACAGGTCCTTCTGCAGCCTGGAGAAAAGAGACGAGGCAGGTGAGAGACCGAGCAGCCGCTGCTCCTCCTGCCCGGCCACAGTCGCTGCCCACACCTGCCCAGGTTGATGTGCGCCCGCTCCATGGTGCTCAGCCAGGTCAGCAGAGGCTGCAGGTCACTCGTGCTGGGCACGTAGTCGTAGAGAGCCTGAGGAAGCAGAGGGTTGGTGGGTGGTTGTTGCGACGCTGCCCACCCCATCCCTCCCCGTGCCGGCTCCCCACACTCACAGTGATGATTTGGGCGTTGAGCTCGGCTGGCAGGCAGGCCACGCTGGCCTGGGCGCTGAAGAGGCTGTGGAAGGCTTGCATGGCGCACTCCGTCACCAGCTGTGAGGGACACAGTGTCAGGATGGGGGTTCCATGACAGGTGACAGCCCTTCACGCCCTCTGTCCCACAAAACCCAGCACTGCTGCACTCCATCTTCAGCCTCCCTCTTCCACAGCAAGCAGGCCAGCAAGACCAGCCATCCTGGGCTCCTCTGTGTTTGTAGCCGGCATTTCCAGGCTCCCAGCCACTAGCCAAGGGGGTTTCAGATCCCTTGAAGAGGGTAGGGAGGCTCTGCAAAGGGACCTAAACAGGCTGGATCCATGGGCTGAGTCCAGTGGGATGAGGTTTAACACGGCCAAATGCCGCATCCTGCACTTGGGGCACAACAACCCTGAGCAGAGCTACAGACTGGGAGAAGTCTGGCTGGAAAACTGCCAGGAGGAGAGGGACCTGGGGGTGTTGGTCGACAGCGACTGACCATGAGCCAGCAGTGTGCCCAGGTGGCCAAGAAGGCCAATGGCATCCTGGCTTGGATCAGAAATGGTGTGACCAGCAGGGCCAGGGAGGTGATTCTCCCTCTGGACTCAGCACTGGTGAAGCTGCTCCTTGAATCCTGTGTTCAGTTGTGGGCCCCTCAGCACAAGAAGGATGTTGAGGCTCTGGAGCGAGTCCAGAGAAGAGCAACGAGGATGGGGAAGGGGCTGGAGAACAGGCCCTATGAGGAGCGGCTGAGAGAGCTGGGGGTGTTTATCCTGGAGAAGAGGAGGCTGAGAGGAGACCTCATTGCTCTCTACAACTCCCTGAAAGGAGGTTGTGGAGAGGAGGGAGCTGGGCTCTTCTCCCAAGGGACAGGGGACAGGACAAGAGGGAATGGCCTCAAGCTCCACCAGGGGAGATTTAGGCTGGAGATTAGGAGGAAGTTTTTCACAGAAAGGGTCACTGGGCATTGGAATAGGCTGCCCAGGGAGGTGGTTGACTCCCCTTCCCTGGAGGTGTTTAAGGGACGGGTGGATGAGGTCCTGAGGGACTTGGTTTAGTGTTTGATAGGAACGGTTGGACTAGAAGATCCGGTTGGTCCCTTCCAACCTGGTTGTTCTGTGATTCTATGATTCAAGGGCGCAGTCGAGGAGGAAAAGTGACTGCCCTTGCCGTCCCCAGCACAGGGACACTCACCACGTGGCTGAGGGTCATGACACGGAGCAAGGTCTCGCAGCAGGTCTTCACCACGGCCGCTGGGAAGCAGGGCAGCACATCTCGCAGCAGGGCAAGGATGTGCAGGGTGGTGGTGGCCTCCTTGGTGCCTGGAGGAGCAGAACAGCGCCTGACCCTATGATACCTGGTGGCAAACCCTAGTCCCTAGGCCTTAGTCTTCCTTCTATTATTTATATATTTATACAAAGACTGTATTGGTTTGATAATCCAAAACTACTATGTTCTGATTAGAGATGGTTTGTATTAACGTTACGGAGATTGTGTGCTAATGCGGTTTTCCAGGTTGTAGTTGGCTTGAAGTAGAACAGGACTCATCTGCATCTGAATGGGTGGATGAGGTCCTGGGGGACATGGTTTGGTGTTTGGTAGGAATGGTTGGACTCGATGGTCTGATGGGTCTCATCCAACCTGGTGATTCTATGATTCAAAGACCCCACGAGAGCACCGGGACTGACCTATGGAGCTGGGGCAAACACCTCCCCAGTTTCTGAGACGAGCAGAGCGACAAACAGATGGCTGAGTGTCCCCCAAAACATCTTAGGTGTCCTAGCAGCCTCTCACACTCCTCCCAGGAATCCAGGGTGCTGCACCCTCCCCTTTTCACTTTGCGTTGCTATTCTCCCACGGCTGCAGAACCCACCCCACTGCCTTCAGCTGCGCATCCCTTGCTCCAGCACCCCGCACCTCCAGCTTTTTCGATCTCCTGCACGCAGAACTTGGCGGTGGAGGGTGCCGCGGGGTGATGCTCGGGGGCCGCATCTCCAAACATGAACTCGCTGCCCCTCAGGATGGAGCACACGCCGTACTGAGCTGCCTTCCGCACCTGGGGGAAAGAAAGCCCCAGTGGGTAGGAGACACAGACCCCGAGGGCACAGCTGGTGCCAGAAAGGAGCCCCAGAAGCAGCATCGTTCCTCACCAGGGGATCCAAGAGCTCACCTTGGGCTTGGTATGAACACAGAAGCTGAGCAAACCGTGATAGACCTGGAGGGTGACAGGGTAGCTCCAGGCTGCCAAGTCCTGTTTCCGCAGAAGTGTGGCCAGGCAGGAGAGGACCTACCACAAGAAAGTAGCAAGGACATAAGCAGCAACCCACAGAGACCTCCCTCTCACTGTGACAGCCACCCCCGAGCACCCAGCACCACCCCAGAGCAGCAGCTTCATAGAATCATAGAACAACCAGGTTGGAAGGGACCCATCGGATCATCGAGTCCAACCATTCCTATCAAACACTAACCCATGTCCCTCAGGACCTCATCCACCTGTCCCTTAAACACCTCCAGGGAAGGGGAATCAACCACCTCCCTGGGCAGCCTGTTCCAATGCCCAATGACCCTTTGTGTGAAAAACTTCCTCCTAATCTCCAGCCTAAATCTCCCCTGGTGGAGCTTGAGGCCATTCCCTCTTGTCCTGTCCCCTGTCCCTTGGGAGAAGAGCCCAGCTCCCTCCTCTCCACAACCTCCCTTCAGGGAGTTGGAGAGAGTAATGAGGTCTCCCCTCAGCCTCCTCTTCTCCAGGATAAACCCCCCCAGCTCTCTCAGCCGCTCCTCATAGGGCCTGTTCTCCAGCCACTTCACCAGCTTCGTTGCTCTTCTCTGGACTCACTCCAGAGCCTCAACATCCTTCTTGTGCTGAGGGGCCCACAACTGAACACAGGATTCAAGGTTTGGTCTCCCCAGTGCTGAGTCCAGAGGGAGAATCACCTCCCTGGCCCTGCTGGTCACACCCTTTCTGATCCAAGCCAAGATGCCATTGGCCTTCTTGGCCACCTGGGCACACTGCTGGCTCATGGTCAGTCGCTGTCGACCAACACCCCCAGGTCCCTCTCCTCCTGGCAGTTTTCCCAGCTTGACCCCAGACCCCCAGCCACTTACTGGCTACTCACCCATCGCAGGGCAGAGGTGGAGCTGCCGCAGGCCTGGG
The DNA here is from genome assembly GCA_033558105.1 of Coccyzus lansbergi. Taxonomy (NCBI): domain Eukaryota; kingdom Metazoa; phylum Chordata; class Aves; order Cuculiformes; family Coccyzidae; genus Coccyzus; species Coccyzus lansbergi. The sequence goes on from JAUMJK010002004.1 coordinate 17,439, forward strand.
AGGAGATGATACCCATGAAGGCTTTTGAGGTGTCTGAGAACTTCTTTATCAGCACAGGACTTGGGACCCTGCCAAGAGAAGGGGGTGCATCAGCTGGGCACAGAGCGGGCAGCTGGTGACAGTCACACACACAGGGAACCACATCCTCAGCATGTCCTGCCTGGGTCGTCTCCCATGACAGGACCACGTAGGTCTTCCCCACTCCTCTGCCAGCGACTCACCGCTTCAGGACGAGGTTGAGAAGGTAGGCAACAGCAGACAGCGACTCGGGGGATTCCACTGCTTCCAGAGTGGTCATCTGGGGACAGAGGAGAGGTAAGAGAGGGGGAGCAGGAGTCCGCATCAGGCCAGCCCTTCCCCAGTCCTTGAGGAAGGGCAGCAGAGAAATTAGGAGCAGACTAGCAGCATCTCTGTTGAAGAACATATTAAAGGATGGGAAATTGAAAGTTCTTTCCCAACGATTAGGTGATTTTTGTCTGATCTGCCAGTTTTGTTTTCCTTCAAAATGTTTAAATATTTCAGTCCCATTTTGTGGTCACATTTATATGTTTCTTCTTAACAAACAAATTAAAAAGCAAAAGTCTGTGGTATTTTCCAGTTAGCTGTATTTGGATGGTAATTAAGTAGGAGTTCTTATGATCAAAATTCCCTCTGGAGGAGAACGTGACCGTCTTTTTTCTACATCAGGAAATGAGTGAAATCAGCTTCCTACTTTGTGTAAATTGACACTAAATTTAGAGATCTGATTTGGTGCGGGAAATAGAATATAAGTGGAGCTCAGACACCTGTGTGTAAGATAATCCAAATCACTGATGCCCTACCAACCGACTAATCTTGAAGATGCTAAAAATTTATGAGTATATATTAGTTTTAAAGTTTCTGTGGTGTCTCTGTGTGTGGCTGGAGCCTCCTTTGTCCTACTAAGCTAAACAGCCTTCCAAATGCAACCTTGGGTCACCTGTATTTTTTTATAGGAATGGTTGGACTCGATGATCCAGTGGGTCTCTTCCAACCTGGTTGTTCTATGATTCTATGACTCCTCCACCAGCCCTCCCAAGCACCCACCCATGCTGCCGACCGCAGCTCCTCGTGCCTCCTCCTCGCGATCGTCACTCACCAGTGCAGCAAAGTACTCCGTCTCGCTCTCCTTGCCTCCACGTGAGCGGATCACCTCCGTCACGGCTGCCAACACCGCACAGATCTACAAGCAGCAAGCAAAGCAGGTCAGTGCCCTCGGCCTGACACCCAGGGGGCCATCCCCACTGGACCCCTTTCTCCGGCCCTGCTCCTGTCCGCACCTCTTTGTGAGCCGCAGAGTTGGACTCCCAGAAGCGCTGCACCTTGCTGAAGGTGACGTTGGTGCAGTCGCTCAGGCCGCTCAGGAAGGTGCCAGAGGACTTCTGTGTGGCAACCTCCCCAGCATCATCGTCCTCCATGCGGAGCTGCGCACTGTCCCTCGGCCGCTCCAAACGCAGGGACCCAGACTGCAGCTCATTGTGCAGCTTAAGCGCATCCACCGTCAAGTTGCTTTTCTCTGGCAGGATGAAGAGATACACTCAGGACCTCCAAGTCACATTGCTCCAATGTTCACCCCAGAACAACCCACATCCCTTGAGGCCATTCCCTCTCGTCCTGTCCCCTGGCACTTGGGAGAAGAGCCCAGCTCCCTCCTCTCTACAACCTCCTTTCAGGTAGTTGTAGAGAGTAATGAGGTCTCCTCTCAGCCTCCTCTTCTCCAGGATAAACACCCCCAGCTCTCTCAGCCGCTCCTCATAGGGCCTGTTCTCCAGCCCCTTCACCAGCTTCACTGCTCTTCTCTGGACTTGCTCCAGAGCCTCAACATCCTTCTTGTGCTGAGGGACCAGAACTGAACACAGGATTTGAGGAGCAGCCTCACCAGTGCTGAGTCCAGAGGGAGAATCACCTCCCTGGCCCTGCTGGTCACACCATTTCTGATCCAAGCCAGGATGCCATTGGCCTTCTTGGCCCCCTGGGCACACTGCTGGCTCATGGTCAGTCGCTGTCGACCAACACCCCCAGGTCCCTCTCCTCCTGGCAGTTTTCCAGCCAGGCTTCTCCCAGTCTGGAGCTCTGCATAGGGTTGTTGTGCCCCAAGTGCAGGACCCACCATTTGGCCTTGTTAAACCTCATCCCACTGGACTCAGCCCATGGATCCAGCCTGTTTAGGTCCCTTTGCAGAGCCTCCTGACCCTCCAGCAGATCCACACTTGCACACAGCTCAGTGTCATCTGCAAACTTGCTAAGGATACCCTCAATGCCTTCATCCAGCTCAAAGCACCTCAACCCTGGTGCCACAGTGAAGTTAGCGAGGACACTGTCGTTACACCGCGGGCTCGGTCCCCTCCCTGGGCCGCAGACCGGCGGCTCTGAGGTCTCCTACTCCCGCAGAACCACACGTTGGCCTCGCCTCCTCCCCGCGGCCGGGCGCCCCAGGCCCTGTCTCCCGCCCGTCCCCCCGCCCTCACCCGCGGGCCGGCTGCAGAAGCGGCTGCGGGCGGCCAGGCGGTGCTGGCGAGTCTCGGGGTTGGAGTCGCTGCTGTGGCCCTTCCGCCAGCGCTTCAGCTTGGCAGCGGCGCCCGAGCGGAGCCGCCCGCTCCGCGCCATGATGGATCCGCCGCCACGTGCCGCCGCGCGCAGGGCACTTCCGCTTCCGGCGCCGGCCGCCATCTTGAGTGAGGGAACCAGTGCCAGGGAAGCTAAGCAGAACGGCTGAGAGAGCTGGGGGGGTTTATCCTGGAGAAGAGGAGGCTGAGGGGAGACCTCATTGCTCTCTGCAACTACCTGAAAGGAGGTTATGGAGAGGAGGGAGCTGGGCTCTTCTCCCAAGGGACAGGACAAGAGGAAATGGCCTCAAGCTCCACCAGGGCAGATTTAGGCTGGAGATTAGGAGGAAGTTTTTCCCAGAAAGGGTCATTGGCAGTGGCAGAGGCTGCCCAGGGAGGAGGTTGAGTCCCCTTCCCTGGAGGTGTTTAAGGCACAGGTGGATGAGGTGCTGAGGGACTTGGTTTAGTGTTTGATAGGAACGGTTGGACTCGATGATCCGATGGGTCCCTTCCAACCTGGTTGGTCTATGATTCTAAGGTGCTCCCGGCCCCTCCTCCAGCCCGGCTTGCCCCCCTCTCCCCGGCCCCGCCCTCTGCAGTGAAGGTCGCGCCGCCCTTCGCCGCCGCCATGAGCTACGTGCGCCACCGCCGCCGCGCGCGCCCCGCGCCCCGCCCACCCCTGCCGCGCGCGCCCCGAGG
>JAUMJK010002005.1:0-12773 GCA_033558105.1 Coccyzus lansbergi
CCCTATATCTCCCCATAGACCCCCATGTCCCCCCCATATCACCCCATAGACACCCTATAGACCCCCCTAGCCCCATAGACCCCCATGTCGCCCCCATATCACCCCATAGACACCCTATAGAGCCCCCCCAGCCCCTTAGACCCCTATGTCCCCCCCCATAGCCGCCCTATAGACACCCTATAGACCCCCCCAGCCCCATAGACCCCTATGTCCCCCCCCATATCACCCCATAGACACCCTATAGACCCCCCCAGCCCCATAGACCCCTATGTCCCCCCCCCATATCACCCCATAGACACCCCTATAGACCCCCCCCAGCCCCATAGACCCCTATGTCCCCCCCCATAGCTGCCCTATAGACACCCTATAGACCCCCCCCCCAGCCCCATAGACCCCTATGTCCCCATAGCTGCCCTATAGACACCCTATAGACCCCCCCCCAGCCCCATAGACCCCCATCATGTCCCCCCCTCAATGCTCCCTATATCTCCCCATAGACCCCTATGTCCCCCCCACATCACCCCATAGACACCCTATAGACCCCCCCCAGCCCCATAGACCCCCATGTCCCCCCCCATAGCCGCCCCATAGACCCCCCCCCAGCCCCACATTGCCCCATAACCCCCTCTCCCCACCGCTGGGTCTGTCCCTGCTGCCGCCCCCAAGCCCTGCCCGAGGGTCCCTTTATCATAAGGGGCTGCCCCTCCCCCCACCCCCCCCCAAGACCCCCCCTCATCCCATCCCCCCCCCCCCCTCCCAGATTCCTCCCCATTGTTCCCAGATGCCAGAGAAAAGGTCACTGGACAGGACAGCGGCAGCTGGGGGGGGGGAGGGGACACCTGGGCTGGGGGGGACACTTGGGGGGCTGAGGGGACATGTGGGGTTGGGGAACTTGGGGGGCAGTGGTGGATATGTGGGGCTGGGGCACTTGGGGGGCTGGGGGGACATGTGGGGTTGGGGCACTTGGGGGGCTGAGGGACATGGGGGTTTGGGGCACTTGGGGGGCTGAGGGGACATGGGGGGGTTGGGGCACTTGGGGGGCACAAGGGACATGGGGGGTTGGGGCACTTGGGGGGCTGAGGGGACATGGGGGGTTGGGGCACTTGGGGGGCTGAGGGGACATGGGGGGGTTGGGGCACTTGGGGGGCCCAAGTCCACTTAGGGGTCTGGAGGGGGGGGCTCAGGGCTGGACTTAAGGGTCACTTAGGGGTCTCAGGGCTGGACTTAAGGGTCACTTCGGGGGCTCAGGGGTCACTTGGGAGTCACTTGGGGGGCTCAGGGGTCACTTGGGGGTCGGTTAGGAGACTCAGGGCTGGGCTTGGGGGTCACTTGTGGGGCTCAGGGCTGGGCTTGGGGGTCACTTAGGGGGCTCAGGGCTGAACTTGACTTGGGGGTCACATGGGGGGGTTGTCTCAGGGCTGGGCTTGGGGGTCACCTGGGGAGCTCAGGGGTCACTTAGGGGGCTCAGGAGTCACTTGTGGGTCACTTGGTGAGCTCAGGGCTGGACTTGGGGGGTCACTTGGGGGGTCTCAGGGGTCACTTGTGGGTCTGGGCCCCATTGTTGGCACAAAGCAAGGTGTGTGTGGGGGGAGGGGCGGTTCCTATTCTCGGCGCTGGCGTCACCCCTGCCCCTCCCCCACACCTGCCACTTGGGGGGCTGGGGGGGGGGGGGGGGAGGGGCGCTATGGGGCAGGGGGTGGGACCCGTGGGGCTCTATGGGGCAGCCTCAGGCTTTGTTCCAAAACTCCTTTTATTAAAGTACAAACGCGACTCGCACACTCCCCTCTCCTCCCCCCTCCACCCCCCAAGTGTGGGGCTGGGACCCCCAAGTGTGGGGCCAGCAGCCACCGCCCCCCCCCAACCACCCCCCCAGTCACTGCCGCTGCCCCCCAAGTGTGGGTCCGGAGCTCAAAGGAGGGTCCTGACCCCCAAGTGTGGCTGCCAACCCCCAAAGTGTGGGTCCAGCCCCCCAAGTGTGGGTCTAGACCTGCAAGTATGGCTCCAGATCCCTAAGGGTGGGACCAGAGTCCTCAAATGTGGGTCCAGACCCCTCAGTGTGGGGCCAGCCCCCCAAGTGTGGGTCTAGACCCGCAAATATGGATCCAGATCCCTAAGGGTGGGTCCAGAGCCCTCAAATGTGGGGCCAGACCCCTAAGTGTGGGTCCAGCCCCCCAAGTGTGGGTCTAGACACCCAAAAGAGGGTCCAGCCCCCAAAACGAGGCTCCAGCCCCCCAGGTGTGGGTCCAGAGTCTCCCAATGAGGCTCTAGCCCCCCAAGTGTGGGTCTAGACCCCCCTCAGATGAGGCTCCAGCCCCCCAAGTGTGGGTCTAGATCTCCTCAGATGAGGCTCCCTCCGCCGAGGTGTGGGTCAGACCCCCAAGTGTGGGTCCGGAGTCTCCCAATGAGGCTCCAGCCCCCCAAGTGTGGGTCCGGAGTCTCCCCGTGGGTCTCCCTCCGCCGAGGTGTGGGTCAGACCCCCAAGTGTGGGTCCGGAGTCTCCCAATGAGGCTCCAGCCCCCCAAGTGTGGGTCAGACCCCCAAGTGTGGGTCGGGCAGTCTGGTGAGGCTGACGCAGGGCTCTCCCCTCCCCCCCCTGAGGCGGCAGCTCCTGCCGCAGCCAAACAGGTCGTGGAGGGAGACTCGGGGCTGGGGGGGGGGGGAGGGGCGGAGGGGGGGGGGAGGGGGAGGGGCGGCAGGAGGGGGAGGGGGGAGGTGGGGGGAGGGGCCGCCGCCCCCTGCGACTCAAGGTTGGGCGCAGGGAGTAGAGGGGGGGAGGGGCGGGGGGGGAGGGGCGGGGGGAGGAGACCCCTCGGAAGGCGCCGCGACCCAGCCTGGGGGGAGGGGCAAATAGAGGGAGGGGGAGGGGAGAGAGGGGGAGGGGCAAAGAGGGTGGGGGAGGGGGTAAAAATAGGGGCAAAAGAGGGGAGGGGCAAATAGGGAGGGGAGAGGGATAAATAGGGAGGGGGAGGAGCAAAGAGAGGGGGAGGGGCAAATAGGAGGAGAGACCAAAAGAGGGAGGGGGAGGGGCAAATCAGGAGGGGGAGGGGCAAAAAGAGGGAGGGGAGAGGGGTAAATAGGGAAGGGGAGGGGTAAAAGAGAGGGGGAGGGGCAAATAAGGAGAGGGAGGGACAAGGAGGGGTAGAGAGGGGGAGGGGCAAAAAGGGGAGGGGCAAGCATGGAGGGGAGAGAAGGAGGGGGAGGGGTAAAAGGGGGAGGGGAGAGAGAGGGAGGGGGAGCAAAGGGGGAGGGGCAAAGGGGGAGGGGGAGGAGCAAAGAGAGGGAAAGGGAATAGGGAGGGGAGAGGGGGGAGGGGTAGAAGGGGAGGGGCAAAGAGGGAGGGGGAGGGGCAAATGGGGAGGAGAGACAAAAGGGAGGGGGAGGGGCAAAGAGGGGTAAAAGGGGGAGGGAGGGGGAAGAGAGAAGGAGGGGCAAAAGGGGAGGGGGAGGGGCAAAGAGAGGGGAGGGGGAAAGGGGGAGGGGCAAAGAGAGAGGGGGAGGGGCAAAGAGAGAGAGAGAGGGGTCAGAGGGGACCTCAAGATCCGCCTCTCCCCCCCCCCTCCCCCCAACCCAGACCTGAAGGAGGTTTTGGGGTGTCCTCCCCCCCCCTGAGTGTCCCTAAGGCCGTTTCGGGGGTCCCTGGGGTGACTCTCGGGGTCCCCAGGGCTGGTTTGGGGTCCCCGGGGGTGGGGTTTGGGCTCTGGGGAGGGTCTGGGGGGGTCCCCTCGGTCCATCTTTGGGGCCGTTTGGGGTCATTTGTGGTCATTTGTGGGGCTCCCGAGTCCATTCTTGGGGCCTTGGGCTCCTGGGGCTCTTGGGGCCATTTTTGGGTTTTGAGGTCCCTGTGTCTGTTTGTTTGGCTTTTTGAGGTCCCTGTGTGTGCTTTTTTGGGGTTTTTGGGTGTGTTTGGGGTTTTTGGGTGTGTTTGTTCAGGGTTTTTGGAGTTTTGGGTGTATTTTTTTGGGGGTTTTGGGTTTTTGGGTGTGTTTGTTTGGGGTTTTTGGGTTTTTGGGTGTGTTTTTGGGGTTTTGGGGTTTTTGGGTGTGTTTTTTGGGGTTTTGGGTGTGTTTGGGGTTTTTGGGTGTGTTTTTTTGGATTTTTTGGGTTTTTGGGTGTGTTTGTTTGGGGTTTTTGGGTTTTTGGGTGTATTTGGGGTTTTTGGGTGTGTTTTTTTGGGGTTTTTGGGTGTTTTTGGGGTTTTTGGGGTGTTTTTTTGGCTTTTTGGGTGTGTGTTTTTGGGGTTTTTGGGTTTTTGGGTGTGTTTTTTTGGCTTTTTGAGGTCCCTGTGTATGTTTGTTTGGGGTTTTTGAGGTCCCTGTGTCTGTTTGTTTGGGGTTTTTGGGTTTTTGGGTGTGTTTTTTTGGGGTTTTTGGGTGTGTTTGTTTGGGGTTTTTGTGGTCCTGTGTGTGTTTTTTGGGGTTTTGGGTTTTTGGGTGTGCGTTTTGGAGTTTTTGGGTTTTTGGGTGTGTGTTTTTGGGTTTTTTGGGTTTTTGGGTGTGTGTTTTTGGGTCTTTTGGGTTTTTGGGTTTTTTGGGTTTTTTGGGTTTTTGGGTGCATTTTTGGGTCTTTTGGGTTTTTGGGTGTGTTTGTTTGGGGTTTTTGTGGTCCCTGTGTGTGCGTTTTTGGGGTCTTTGGGTTTTTGGGTGTGCGTTTTTGGTTTTTTTGGCTTTTTGGGTGTGTGTTTTTGGGGTTTTTGGGTTTTTGGGTGTGTGTTTTTGGGGTTTTTGTGGTCCCTGTGTGTGCGTTTTTGGGGTCTTTGGGTTTTTGGGTGTGTGTTTTTGGTTTTTTTGGGTTTTTGGGTGTGTTTTTTTGGGTTTCTGGGGCCAGACCTCTCGCAGGTGCGGCACTCGCAGCGCTCGTTGCTGTCCCCGAAGGCGGCCGAGCCGTAGAAGCAGGTGATCTCGTCGCAGGGAGCAATCGGCCGCAGGGTCTGCACTCGGGCCACGCGGCCCTCCCCGACCTCCAGCTGCGCCGACGCAAAAACCCACCCGGGGAACCCCCAAAGCATCAGGGAACCCCCCAAAACCCCCCAAACCGCCCCCAAACCCACTGAAACGGCTCCAAAAAAAGCCCTAAAACGGCCCCGAAACCTCCCGGAAACAGCCCCGAGAGCCGTCAAACCGCTCCAAAGCCCCTCAAATAGCCCCCGAGCCCCTAAAGCGGCCCCAGGAGCTCTGTCTGCAACCCCGAAAAGCCCTCGAGCAGCTCCGAAGTCTCCCAAAAATGGCCCCAAAAGCCCCGAAACAGCCCCTGAAGCCCCTGAAACAGCCCCAAAGCAGCCCCCGAAGCCCCTAAAATAGCTCCAAACCTCTAAAACAGCCCCCAAAGCCCCTGAAATAGCCCCAAAGCAGCCCCGAAGCCCCTAAAAGAGCTCCGAAATCTCCCAAAACAGACTCCAAAAACCCCCTAAAAGTAGCCCCAAAACCGTCGGGGACCCCGAAAAACCCCCAAACCCCTAAAGCAGCCCAAACCCACCTGAAACAGCCCCAAAAGCTCCGTCAGCAACAGAAAAACCTTAGCAAGAACCCCCCAAAAGCCCCTAAAACGGCCCCAAAAGCCCCTAAAACGGCCCCAAAGTCTCCCAAACAGCCCCAAAAGCCCTAAAACGGCCCCAAAAGCCCCTAAAATGGCCCCAAAGTCTCCCAAACAGCCCCAAAAGCCCCTAAAACGGCCCCAAAAGCCCCTAAAACGGCCCCAAAAGCCCCTAAAACGGCCCCAAAGTCTCCCAAACAGCCCCAAAAGCCCCTAAAACGGCCCCAAAAGCCCCTAAAACGGCCCCAAAAGCCCTAAAACGGCCCCAAAAGCCCCTAAAATGGCCCCAAAGTCTCCCAAACAGCCCCAAAAGCCCCTAAAACGGCCCCAAAAGCCCCTAAAACGGCCCCAAAAGCCCCTAAAACGGCCCCAAAAGCCCCTAAAACGGCCCCAAAGTCTCCCAAACGGCCCCAAAAGCCCCTAAAACAGCCCCAAAAGCCCCTAAAACGGCCCCAAAAGCCCCTAAAACGGCCCCAAAGTCTCCCAAACGGCCCAAAAGCCCCTAAAACGGCCCCAAAAGCCCCTAAAACGGCCCCAAAAGCCACACTGAACCCCCCAAACCAGCCCCAAAACCCCTCGAACAGCCCCAAAAGCTCCATCAGCAACACAAAAAAAAACCCTCATCGAGAGCCCCCAAACCCCCCCAAATCAGCCCCCAAACCCCCCAAACCAGCCCCCAAAACCCCCCCGAACCCCCAAAGCCGTCCCCCCCCCCTCACCTTACAGTTGGGGTGACAGTCTTGGGGGGCACAGACGTCGTCAGCAGCCGCCGCGGGGACCCCACCCCCCCCAGCAGTTCTGGGGAACCCCAAGGGGTTTGGGGGGGGTCCCGGGCTGGGGTTTGGGGTCCCCTGGGGTGGGTTGATGGGGTTTGGGGGTTCCCAGGGCTGGGTTTTGGGCTCCTGGGGTTGGGTTTTGGGGCCTCCAGGGTTGGGATTCGGGGCCCTCAGGGTGGGTTATAAGGGTCCCTAGGAGGGTTTTGGGGTCCCTGTGAGGTTTTGGGGTTCTGGGGCAGCTTTTGGGGATCCCAGGGCTGGTTTTTGGGGTCCTGGGGTTGGGTTTTGGGGCCTCCCGAGTGGATTCTGGGGCCTCCAGGGTTGGGATTTGGGGCCCTCAGGGTGGGTTATAAGGGTCCCTAGGAGGGTTTTGGGGTCCCTCTGAGGATTTTGGGGTCTCAGGGCGGGTTTTGGGGTCTCAGGGCGGTTGACGAGGGCAGGTTTTGGGGTCCCAGGGGCGGCTTCTGGGGTGGATTTGGGGCCCTGGGGCAGGTTTTTGGGGCCTCCAGGGGTCGCTTTTCAGAGCCCCTAGGAGGCTTTTGGGGTCCCTGTGAGGTTTCGGGGTCCCCGGGGCAGCTTTTTGGGGTCCCAGGGCTGGTTTTTGGGGTCCCAGGGTTGGGTTTTGGAGCCTCCTGAGTGGATTTTGTAGCCCTCAGGGTGGGATTCGGGGCCCTCGGGGTGGGTTCTCGGGGTCCTTATGAGGCCTTTGAGATCCTGGGGCAGGTCTTGGGGTCCTGGGGCAGCTTTTGGGGTCCCCAGGGTTGGTTTTTGGGGTCCCAGGGCTGGTTTTTGGGCTCCCAGGGCTGGTTTTTGGAGCCTCCCGAGTGGATTTTGGGGCCCTCAGGGTGGGTTATTGAGGTCCCTATGAGGGTTTCAGGGTCCTGGGGCGGCTTTTGGGGCTCCCTGTGAGGTCTTGGGGTTCTGGGGCAGGTTTTTGGGGTCCCAGGGTTGGTTTTTGGGCTCCCAGGGTTGGTTTTGGAGCCTCCCAAGTGGATTTTGTAGCCCTCAGGGTGGGATTCGGGGCCCTCGGGGTGGGTTCTCGGGGTCCTTATGAGGCCTTTGAGATCCTGGGGCAGGTCTTGGGGTCCTGGGGCAGCTTTTGGGGTCCCCAGGAGGGTTTTTGGGGTCCCAGGGCTGGTTTTTGGGCTCCCAGGGGTGGGTTTTGGAGCCTCCCGAGTGGATTTTGGGGCCCTCAGGGTGGGTTATTGAGGTCCCTATGAGGGTTTCAGGGTCCTGGGGCAGCTTTTGGGGCTCCCTGTGAGGTCTTGGGGTCCCAGGGTTGGTTTTTGGGCTCCCAGAGTTGGTTTTGGAGCCTCCCGAGTGGATTTTGTAGCCCTCAGGGTGGGATTCGGGGCCCTCGGGGTGGGTTCTCGGGGTCCTTATGAGGCCTTTGGGATCCTGGGGCAGCTTTTGAGATCCTGGGGCAGGTCTTGGGGTCCCGGGGCAGGTTTTTGGGGATCCCTGGGTGGGTTTTTGGGGGTTCACCGTGGTTGATGAAGGCGGCAGGGCCGAGCCAGAGCTGAGGCCGTCGGTGCCGCAGGGAGTAGACGACGGAGAAGTCGTTGTCGCCGTCGCGGAGAAGGGCCTGGTCGGGGACCCCCAGCTCCGCCACGCAGCCCCCCAACAGCTCCAGCGTCTCGTGGGCTCCCCTGGGGGACCCCCAGACCACCGTCACCCCCAAAAAACCGACCCCAACAGCTCCGGGGGCTCCTCAAACCACCGTCACCCCAAAAACCCAACCCCTGATGCCTCCAAAACCAACCCGAGACCCTGAAACCGACCCCTGATGCCTCCAAAACCAACCCGAGACCCCAAAACCGACACCTGAGACCCCAAAACTGACACCTGAGACCCTGAAACCAACCCAAGACCCCAAAAACCAACCCAAGACCCCAAAACCAACCCCTGATGCCCCAAAAACCAACCCAAGACCCCAAAATCAACCCCTGATGACCCAAAACCAACCCAAGACCCCAAAATCAACCCCTGATGACCCAAAACCAACCCGAGAACCCAAAACTGACACCTGACGCCCCCAAAACCAACCCAAGACCCCAAAATCAACTCCCAAGACCCCAAAAACCAACCCAAGACCCAAAAACCAACCCCTGATGCCTCCAAAACCAACCCCTGATGCCCCAAAACCAACCCAAGACCCTGAAACCAACACCTGATGCCCCCAAAACCAACCCGAGACCCCAAAAACCAACACAAGACCCCAAAACCAACTCCTGAGACCCCAAAACCAACTCCTGAGACCCCAATGACCAACCCAAGACCCCAAAAACCAACTCCTGAGACCCCAATAACCAACCCCTGATGCCCCAAAAACCAACCCGAGACCCCAAAACCAACCCAAGACCCCAAAACCAACCCCTGATGCCTCCAAAACCAACCCAAGACCCAAAAACCAACCCAAGACCCCAAAACCAACTCCTGAGACCCCAATAACCAACCCCTGATGCCTCAAAAACCAACCCGAGACCCCAAAACCAACCCAAGACCCCAAAACCAACCCCAGACACCCCCAAACTGCCCCAGGACCCCCCAGAAGTGCACTGGGAACCCCCAGAGCTGCCCCTGGACCCACACAATGGACCTGGGAGCCCCTCAGAGGGCCCCAAGAGCACCCCCGACACCCCAAGACCCCCCCCCAGGACCCCCCAGAAGTGCCCTGGGCCCCCCTTTCTCTGTTGTTTGAGGGGTGTGGGGGCAGGTTTGGGGTCCCCCCCCCTACCAGGCGCGGGTGGAGACGACTCTGGCTCCGTGGGTCTCGTTGTAGCGGCTGCAGCGCTGGATGGAGACTCCGCTCTCGGGGAGAAGCACTCGCAGGTAACGCAGAACCTGACCCACAGAGCCTCTGACCCATAGGTCCTGCCCCATAGAGCCCTCACACCCACACATCCTGCCCCACAGAGCCTCTGACCCATAGGTCCTGCCCCATAGAGCCTCCTGACCCATAGATCCTGCCCCATAGAGCCTCCTGACCCATAGATCCTGCCCCATAGAGCCTGCCCCATAGAGCCTCCTGACCCATCGAGCCTGCCCCATAGAGCCTCCTGCCCCATAGATCCTGCCCCATAGAGCCTCCTGACCCATAGATCCTGCCCCATAGAGCCTCCTGACCCACACATCCTAACCAAGAGGCTCCTGATCCATAGAGCCTCCGACCCATAGAGCCTCTGACCCACAGAGCCTCCTGACCCATAGAGACTGACCCATAGAGCCTCTGACCCATAGAGCCCTCAGACCTAGATCCTGCCCCATAGATCCTCCTGCCCCATAGAGCCTGGCCCACAGATTCTGCCACACAGATCCTCCTGAGCCACAGATCACGACCCATAGATCCTCCTGACCCACAGATTCCGCCACACAGATCCCTCTGACCCATAAATCCTGCCCCACAGAGACCCCCCCCCTACCCCAGAGAACCCAACCTAGAGACACTCTGACCCATTGAGACACCATAGATCCCCACAGCCCCTCCCCCTGGTCCATCCATGTCCCTCTAGCCCCTCCCCCTGGTCCATAGTGTCCCACTAGCCCCTCCCCCTGGTCCATCCATGTCCCTCTGGCCCCTCCCCCTAGTCCATAGTGTCCCTCTAGCCCCTCCCCCAGGTCCATCCATGTCCCTCTAGCCCCTCCCCCTGGTCCATCCATGTCCCTCTAGCCCCTCCCCCTGGTCCATCCAGGTCCCTCTGGCCCCTCCCCCTGGTCCATAGTGTCCCTCTGGCCCCTCCCCCTGGTCCATCCATGTCCCTCTGGCTCCTCCCCCTGGTCTATAGTGTCCCTCTAGCCCCTCCCCCTGGTCCATCCATGTCCCTCTGGCCCCTCCCCCAGGTCCATAGTGTCCCTCTAGCCCCTCCCCCAGGTCCATAGTGTCCCTCTGGCCCCTCCCCCAGGTCCATAGTGTCCCTCTAGCCCCTCCCCCTGGTCCATAGTGTCCCCCCAGCCCCTCCCCCTGGTCCATCCATGTCCCCCCAGCCCCTCCCCCCGGTCCGTACGTGGCTCTTGAGGGCAGCTCTCTGGAGGGGCCTCCTGCGCTGGAAAAAGGCCGGAGCCCACGCGGCGCTCAGGGCCCTCCAGGCGGCCTCGGGGTCTCGGCGCTGCCGGAAGGACTCCACTGCCGCGCGGAGCCGGTGGCGGCGGCACAGGGCGGGGAGGGGGCTGCGGGGACAGGGACCCCAGGGTCAGACGGGACATGAGCACAGGGGGACAGAGGGACAGGGGAACAGGGACCCCAGGGTCAGAGGGACATGAGGACAGGGGGACAGAGGGACAGGGAGACAGAGGGACAGGAACCCCAGGGTCAGAGGGGACATGAGGACAAGGGGACCAAGAGATAGAGGGACAGGGGGACAGAGGGACAGAGAGACATGGGGACAGATGGACAGAGGGACAGGGACCCCAAGGGCAGAGGGACAGAGAACCCAGGGACAGATAGAGAGGGAGAGAGAGGGACATGGGGACAGATGGACAGAGGGACATGGGGACTAGAGGGACAGGGGAACAGGGACCCCATGGACAGAGAGCCCAGGGTCAGAGGGGACAGGGGGACAGATGGACAGATGGACAGAGGGAAAGGGACCCCAGGGACAGAGGGACAGAGGGAAAGGGGAACAGGGTCATGGGGACAGAGGGACAGAGGGACAGGAACCCCAGGGTCAGAGGGGACATGAGGACAGAGGGACAGAGAGATACAGGGACAGGAGGCCAGAGATCCCAGGGACAGGGTGACAGGAGGGCAGAGGGAGAGAGGGACAGAGGGAACATGGGGACAGAGGGACAGGGGAACAGGGACCCCAGGGACAGGGGGACAGGGGGACAGAGAGATAGAGGGACAGGGGAACAGGGACAGAGAGATAAAGGGACAGGGGAACAGGGACCCCAGGGACATGGGGACAGAGGGACATGAGGACAGAGGGACAGAGACCCCAGGGACAGGGGAACAGGGACCCCAGGGTCAGAGGGGATATAGGGACATGGGTCAGAGGGGTCAGAGGGACAGAGGGACAAGGAAATAGAGGGACAGGGGAACAGAGACCCGAGGGACAGAGACCCCAGGGACAGAGGGACATGGGTCAGAGGGACAAAGACCCCAGGGTCAGAGGGACAGGGGGACAGAGGGACAGGAACCCCAGGGACAGGGGAACAGGGACCCCAGGGACAGAGATCCCAGGGACAGGGGGACAGGGGAACAGAGGGATGAAGACCCCAGGGTCAGAGGGGTCAGGGGGACAGAGGGACAAGGAGATAGAGGGACAGGGGAACAGGGACCCCAGGGTCAGAGGGGATATAGGGACATGGGTCAGAGGGACAAGGAGATAGAGGGACAGGGGGACAGGGGGACAGGAACCCCAGGGTCAGAGGGGACATGAGGACACGGGTCAGAGGGGTCAGAGGGACATGGGGTCAGAGGGACAGGGACCCCAGGGAGAGGGTGAGATAGAGGGGGACAGAGGGACAGGAACCCCAGGGTCAGAGGGGTCATGAGGACAAAGGGACAGAGAGATACAGGGACAGAGGGACAGAGGGACAGAAACCCCAGGGTCAGAGGGGTCAGGGGGCACATGGGGTCAGAGGGACAGGAACCCCAGGGTCAGAGGGGTCAGAGGGGTCAGGGGCACATGGGGTCAGAGGGACAGGGACCCCAGGGAGAGGGTGAGATAGAGGGGGATAGAGGGACAGAAACCCCAGGGTCAGAGGGGTCAGAGGGACAGGACCCCAGGGTCAGAGGAGACATGAGGACAGAGGGACAGGGGGACAGGGACCCCACGGAGAGGGGGACAGAGGGATAGAGAGATAAAGGGACAGGGGAACAGGGACAGAGGGACAGAGAGATAGAGGGACAGGGGGACAGAGACCCAGGGTCAGAGGGGATATAGGGACATGGGTCAGAGGGGTCAGAGGGACAGAGGGACAGAGGGACAAGGACATAGAGGGACAGGGGAACAGGGACCCAGGGACAGAGAGCCCAGGGACAGAGGGACAGATGGACAGATGGACAGGGGGACAGAAACCCCAGGGTCAGAGGGGTCAGAGGGACAGGGACCCCAGGGACAGAGAGCCCAGGGACAGAGGGACAGATGGACAGAGGGACAGAGGGACAGAAACCCCAGGGTCAGAGGGACAGAAACCCCAGGGTCAGAGGGGACATGAGGACACGGGTCAGAGGGGTCAGGGGGCACATGGGGTCAGAGGGACAGGGGCCCCAGGGTGAGATGGACAGGAGGCCGTGGGCACCGAGGGCTGGAGCCCCCACGTCCCTGTGCTCTACCCGTCGGCCCCTCCCCCACCTGACTCCCATCTTGTGAGTCCTGAAGCCGAGGACCGAGTCCAGCACGAGGCTGGTGGCCAGGTCGTCGTTCTCGCACAGCTCCTTGGCCGTCACCCGCCCTGCCCCTCCGCCCATCGCCGCCGCCTCGGGCCCCAAACCCTCCTCCTTCCTCCTCCTCCTTCCTCCTCCTC
>JAUMJK010002006.1:0-42208 GCA_033558105.1 Coccyzus lansbergi
GCTATGTTAGAGAGGGCGGAGCGCCATCTTAGAGAGGGCGGAGCCGCCATCTTAGAGAGGGCGGAGCCGCCATGTTGAGGGGCGTGCAAGGGAGGGGCGTGTGCACGGCGGGGTGTGCAAGGGGGAGCTGCAGAGCAGCGTGTGCATGGGCGTGCAAGTGCCTGGCTGCAAGGGGGTGGGTGTGCATGGGTGTGCAAGGGGTGCTTGTGTACAGGGGGCCTGGGCATGGGTGCAAGCACAAAGGTGTGTGAGTACATGGGGTGCTTGTGCTACATGTGCTTAGGTGTGCCAGAAAGGCTGTGCCATAGGGGTTGTGCCACAGGGATTGTGCCATAAAGGCTGTGCCACAGGGATTGTGCTACAGGGATTGTGCCATAAAGGCTGTGCCATAGGGGTTGTGCCACAGGGATTGTGCCACAGGGATTGTGCCACAAAGGCTGTGCCATAGGGATTTTGCCACAGGGATTTTGCCACAGGGATTGTGCCATAAAGGCTGTGCCATAGGGATTTTGCCACAGGGATTGTGCCATAAAGGCTGTACCATAGGGATTTTGCCACAGGGATTGTGCCACAAAGGCTGTGCCATAGGGATTTTGCCATAGGGATTTTGCCACAGGGATTTTGCCACAGGGATTGTGCCATAAAGGCTGTGCCATAGGGATTTTGCCACAGGGATTTTGCCATAGGGATTTTGCCACAGGGATTTTGCCACAGGGATTGTGCCATAAAGGCTGTGCCATAGGGATTTTGCCACAGGGATTTTGCCACAGGGATTGTGCCATAAAGGCTGTGCCATAGGGATTTTGCCACAGGGATTTTGCCACAGGGATTGTGCCATAAAGGCTGTGCCATAGGGATTTTGCCACAGGGATTGTGCCATAAAGGCTGTGCCATAGGGATTTTGCCACAGGGATTGTGCCATAAAGGCTGTGCCATAGGGATTTTGCCACAGGGATTGTGCCATAAAGGCTGTGCCATAGGGATTTTGCCACAGGGATTTTGCCACAGGGATTGTGCCATAAAGGCTGTGCCATAGGGATTTTGCCACAGGGATTGTGCCATAAAGGCTGTGCCATAGGGATTTTGCCACAGGGATTTTGCCACAGGGATTGTGCCATAAAGGCTGTGCCATAGGGATTTTGCCACAGGGATTGTGCCATAAAGGCTGTGCCATAGGGATTTTGCCACAGGGATTTTGCCACAGGGATTGTGCCATAAAGGCTGTGCCATAGGGATTTTGCCACAGGGATTGTGCCATAAAGGCTGTGCCATAGGGATTTTGGCACAGGGATTGTGCCACAAAGGCTGTACCATAGGGATTTTGCCGTAGGGGCTGCTAAGCCCCATGCCAGCCACACTCTGCCACCTCCACCAGCCCCATCCCACATGCAGCACAGGAGCGGGTGCGCTCCTCCCGTTCACCACCATCGCTTTTATTATCTGGACTCCGAGTGGCCCGGCAAGGCACTCCCCGTGCCGCCCTGCAGCCCCACCAGCCGCTCACTGGCCTCCCAGAGCGCACGGGCCAGCCGGTCATCGCGGGCTGGCGGCGATGGCTCTTGCAGGCGGCAGTCGGAGAAATAGCGTCCACTGAAGCACTCAAGGCCCGGCTGTGTGGCACAGTGCAGTGCTGTGAGGGCACCCTCGGAGGCGTCGAGGAAGAAGAGCCAAGCCAGCAGCAAGAAGAGCGGCTTCAGCCAGAGCGGTGTGTGGCGGAACAGTTCTGTGTTGACGAACCCTGGGGTGAAGGGAAGCAGCCATGTCACATTCTTGATCCCAGTGGGAAGGCCCCACACAGTCTGGTGCAGTGCTCCACGTGGAACCTTGGTTCTGTGCAAGGGAGCACTGCTCAAAGGGACCACAGGATCAATGAATCATGGAATGATTTGTGTTGGAAGGAACCTCAAAGCCCATCCAGTTCCACCTCTGCCATGAGCAGGGACACCTCCCACTGGATCAGAGGCTGCAAGCCCCATCCAGCCTGGCCTTGAACCCCTCCAGGGATGGGGCAGTGATGATTTCTCTGGGCAACCTGGGCCAGGGCCTCCCCACCTACACAGCAAAACATTTTTTTCCAAATATCTCCTCTCAATGTCCCCTCTTGCAGCTGAAAACTGCCTCCGTTGTCTTATCCCTGCACTTCATGGACAGGGACACACTGTGCACAAAGACACTGTGCACGGAAAGGGGTTTTCCATGGAAAGGATGACACCATCAACGAGAATTCTGTGCAGGGGGATGCTCCACATGCTGGAATTCTCTTTGCAAAGGCTGCACCACGCAGAAACCACACCGTGACCAGGCAGCCTGGGTTCCAGCAATGCACACCTCGTGCAGAGGATGGGTCCCTACCTGGGTGCACAGCGTAGCACGTCACTTGGGAGCCCTGCAGCCGCGTGGCCAGCTCGCGGGCATGCAGCACGTTGGCCAGCTTGCTGTCGCAGTAGTCCTGGAAGGTTGAGAAGGGCCCTG
Organism: Coccyzus lansbergi; assembly: GCA_033558105.1. Classification (NCBI taxonomy): domain Eukaryota; kingdom Metazoa; phylum Chordata; class Aves; order Cuculiformes; family Coccyzidae; genus Coccyzus; species Coccyzus lansbergi. The sequence continues at coordinate 2,473 of JAUMJK010002006.1, forward strand.
GTGGCGGCCGGCCCAGGGCGTCGAGGCGCAGGCGGCCGGCGCAGTGGGCGCTGGAGGCGACGATGACAATGCGGCTGGGAGCACAGCTCTGCAGCCGCTCCAGCAGCAGTTGCGTGAGAAGGAAGTGGCCCAGGTGGTTCACCTGGAAGGGGAGGCTGAAGCCGTCCTCCGTGATGCCCCCGGCGCTCACTCCTGCGAAGGAAGCGATGGCAGCGCATGGTAGGTGCTTGAGGGGTGCGACGGAGAATCATAGAATGAATCATAGAATCATAGAACAACCAGGTTGGAAGGGACCCATCGGATCATCGAGTCCAATCATATATTAAAAGGTTATTAACCTTATATTAACCTTATTAACCATATATTAAAAGCATTTGTGAGCTTTTGTCTTGCAAACACCTGAGCTGGAGTACACATTCTGGTAAAGTTACCCATCTGCAGCAAAAAAACAGTAGTTTCTGAAATTTACTTGTTTGGATACAGCACACAATAACAGCAGTTGCTGGAGCAACAGCCCCCAGAACTATGCAGGACTATGTACTTCAGAACAAAGGTGATCGGTCTTAAGACAACCTTACAATTGAAATACAAAACACATACAACTGTTTCAGAATATTCCATTATTAATCAGAGGTATTGTTTAATAAAAGCACTTGCATTGTATATGCATGGTATTTATTGGGATTGCTACAGTATGTATCCGTCATTAAGACCAACTCTACAGATGGGATTTTAAAAGACTTAGATAATGTCTAAAGGAGAGTGCGGGTCCCGCTACTCACCCGCGTTGTTGATGAGGAGGTGCAGGTGGGGCTCCTGGCGCAGGAAGGCGCTGGCGAAGGCTCGCACCGAGCTCAGGCTGGCCAGGTCCAGCTGCATGAAACGCACCTCCGCATTGCCAGTCTCCTGCAGGCACAGCGCAGCTGGGAACGGGGCTGGGGGGGCACCCAGCTTGGGAGGGGGGGGGGGGGCTGGGGTGCTTGGGGGTGTCCCAATGGGAGGGTCCCAAGGGTGGGGCTGGGAGATTTGGGATCCCTTGGGAGGGCTCAAGGTGGGGGTCCTGGGAATCCCACTGGGGGGTCCCAAGGGGGATCATAGAATCATAGAACAACCAGGTTGGAAGAGACCCATCGGATCATCGAGTCCAACCATTCCTATCAAACACTAACCCATGTCCCTCAGCACCTCATCTACCTGTGCCTTAAACACCTCCAGGGAAGGGGAATCAACCACCTCCCTGGGCAGCCTATTCCCAAGGGGAAGTCTGGGGGTCCCTTGGGGGATCTCAGGGTGGGGTCCTGGGGATCCCATGGGGGAGTCACAAGGGGAATGTCCCAAGGTGGGGGTTTGGGGGTCCCTTGGGGGGGTCCTGGGGATTCCAAGGGGGGGTCACAAGGAGGGGGGGTCCTGGGAATCTCATTGGGGGATCACAATGAGGGGGGGGTCCCAAAGGGGGGGCTCAAGGGGGGCAGTCCTGGAAATCCCATGAGGAGGTCCCAAGGGGAATGTACCCAGGGGGAATCTGGGGTCCTAAAGGGGGGGGGGGGGGGGTCCTGGGGATCCCATGGGGAGTTCCAAGGGGAATGTACCAAGAGGGTGTGTGTCCTTTAGAAGGGGGTCCTATGGGGGTTGGGGTGGTTCTGGGGATCCCATGCACTGGGGTGTCAAGGGGGGGGGGGTCTTGGGGTCCCTTGTGGAGGGTCCTAAGGTGGGGGAAGTCCTGAGAATCTCATGGGAGGGTCGCATTGGGGAGTCTGATCTCAAGGGGGTGGTCCCTGGTGGGGATCCCATGGGGATGGGGTTCCCTGAGGGCTGTCTCGGAAGGCCCCGGGGGCGGCTCTCACCCTGCGGATGCTCCTGGCCGCCGCCTCCCCCCTGGCCGGGCAGCGGGAGGCCAGCACCACGCGAGCCCCGGCCCGAGCCAGAGCCCGAACCGCCGCAGCACCCAGCCCCGCGCTGCCCCCTGCGGGACACACCCTCAGCACAACAACACCCACAGAGACCCCAGAGACACCAACCCCCAGAGACACCAACCCCCAGAGACACCAACCCCAAGAGACACCAACCCCCACAGACACCAACCCCGAGAGACCCCAGAGACACCAAGTCCGAGAGACCCCAAGGACCTCAATCCCGAGAGACACCAACCCCCAGAGACACCAGAGACACCAACCCCAAGAGACAACAACCCCGAGAGACCCCAGAGACCCAACCCCGAGAGACACCAACCCACAGAGACCCCAGAGACTCCAACCCCCAGAGACACCAACCCCCAGAGACACCAGAGACACCAACTCCCAGAGACACCAACCCCGAGAGACCCCAGAGACACCAACCCCGAGAGACCCTAACCCCGAGAGACACCAACCCCGAGAGACACCAACACCGAAAGAGCCCAGAAACCCCAACCCCGAGGGACACCAGAGACCCCAGAGACACCAACCCCGAGAGACTCCAGAGACACCAATCCCGAGAGATCCCAGAGACACCAGCCCCTAGAGACCCCAACCCCTAGAGACCCCAGAGACACCAACCCCGAGAGACCCTAACCCCGAGAGACACCAACCCCGAGAGACACCAACCCCGAAAGAGCCCAGAAACCCCAACCCCGAGAGACACCAGAGACCCCAGAGACACCAACCCCAAGAGACTCCAGAGACACCAGCCCCCAGAGACACCGACCCCTAGAGACCCCAGAGACCCCAACCCTGAGAGACACCAGCCCTGAGAGACCCCAGAAACACCAACCCCCAGAGACACCAACCCCTAGAGACCCCAGAGACCCCAACCCCGAGAGACACCAGCCCTGAGAGACCCCAGAGACACCAACCCCGAGATACCTCAGAGATACCAACCCCCAGAGACCCAAGTTGCTCTGCTTGGACCGAGCCGTGAGCTCTGACCCGCGGGAGCCCCGAATCCTGAAAGCCTCGAACCCCGACAGCCACAAACCCCGAGAGTCCCAAACCTTGAGACCCCTAGAGTCCCAAACCCTGAGCCCCAAGTGCCCCAAACCCAGAATCTCTGGAGCCCTGAATCCTGACAGCCACGAACCCCGAGAGCCCCGAAGGCCTCAAACTCCAAGAGCCCCAAACCCAGAGTCCCGGGAGCCATGAACCCTGAAAGACACGAACCCCGAGACGCCAAATCCTGAGAGCCACGAGCCCCAAACCGAGAGCCCCGGGATGCCCGAACCCTGAGAGCCACGAACCCCGACAGCCCTGAACCCCGAAAGCCCCAAACCCTGAGAGCCTCGAACCCCGACAGCCCCAAACCCCGAAAGTCCCAAACCTTGAGACCACTAGAGCCCCAAACCCTGAGCCCCAAGCCCTGAGTGCCCCAAACCCAGAGTCCCTGAAGCCCTGAATCCTGACAGCCACGAACCCCGAGAGCCCCAAATCCTGAGAACCACAAGCCCCAAACCGAGAGCCCCAGGATGCCCGAACCCTGAGAGCCACGAACCCCGACAGCCCTGAACCCCGAGCCCCGAAAGCCCCAAGACCCCCAGAGCCTCGAACCCTGACAGTCTCAGACCCCAAGAGCCTCGAACCCCGGACCCTGACAGCCCTGACAGCCCCAGACCCCAGGAGCTTCGAACCCGGACCCTGAACAGCCCCGAGAGCCCCAGACCCCGAGAGCCTCGAACCCGGGACCCTGACAGCCCCGACAGCCCCAGACCCCGAGAGCCTCGAACCCGGGACCCTGACAGCCCCAGACCCCACGAGGCTCGACCCCCGGTAGCGCCGCCCCCCGTTACCGGTGACGATGGCTGTTCTGCCGCGGAGCGTGTGTCGGGCCCGGGGCGGCGGGGGGGCGGCGCAGCCCGTGCCGGAGCAGCGTGAGCAGCGCCAGCAGCAGCGCCGAGCCCAGCAGCACCCACCCCATCCCCGCCTCGTCCCACCCAGGCCCGGCCTGTCTCGCTTCGTCCCGCCCCGTCCCTCCACGTCACGCCCTGTCCCGCCTCCTCCTGCCTCAAAACACTGTGTCCAGCCCTGTCCCACCTCATCCTGTCTCAGTTGGGGAAGGGGCTGGAGAACAGGCCTTAGGAGGAGCGGCTGAGAGAGCTGGGGGTCTTTATCCTGGAGAAGAGGAGGCTGAGAGGAGACCTCAGTGCTCTCCACAACTACCTGAAAGGAGGTTGTGCAGAGGAGGGAGCTGGGCTCTTCTCCCAGGGGACAGGACAAGAGGGAATGGCCTCAAGCTCCGCCAGGGGAGGTTCAGGCTGGACATTAGGAAAAATTTTTTCATGGAAACGGTCACTGGGCAGTGGCAGAGGTTGCCCAGGGAGGTGGTTGATTCACCTTCCCTGGAGGGGTTTAAGGGACGGGTGCGCAAGGCACTGAGAGACATGGGTTAGTGTTTAATAGGAATGGTTGGACTCCATTGGTTGATCCAGTGGGTCTCTTTCAATCTGGTAATTCTATGATTCTATCACACCACGTCCAGCCTTGTCCCACCTCATCCCACATTGTCCCCCCTTGTTCCCCTCACACAACCAGAGCCACACGGAGCAAGGCCTTTGTCTGCAGAAACATAAGGATTAGGAGGAAGTTTTTCACAGAAATGGTCATTGGGCATTGGAATAGGCTGCCCAGGGAGGGGGTTGATTCACCTTCCCTGGAGGGGTTTAAGGGACGGGTAGATGAGGTCCTGAGGGACATGGGTTAGTGTTTGATAGGAATGTTTGCACTCGATGATCCCATGGGTCTTTTACAACCTGGTTGTTCTATGATTCTATAAGAATCATGGAGTGGTTCGGGTTGAACAGGACCTTAAAGCCCATTTAGTTCCACCCTCTGCCATGGGCAGGGAATTCCTGGCACCAGGAGGAGGGAACATCCCATTGAATACAGTCCCCATCCCATTGAAGATGTTCTCTGTCCAGCTGGAGTTTGCTAGATATCCCATCCCTGTAAAGTCAAGGCCAGGTTTGCCTTCATCTATTTGAAGACAGCATCCATCTCATCGAAGACTTCCCTGCTTGGACTAGGTGACCTTCAGAGATCCCTTGTAACTCAAGCTATTCCAGGAGTACAGAGATTGAACAAGGGGAAGGATTAGAGGGGAGACAGAGATGAGATTTTAGGCAGAAATGTTTTCCTCTGAGGGTGGGGAGGCCCCGGCCTGGGTTGCCCAGAGCAGGGGTGGTTGCTCCATCCCTGGAGGTGTTCAAGGCCAGGTTAGATGGGGCTTGGAGCCCCTGATCCAGTGGGAGATGTCCCTGCCCATGGCAGCAAGTGGGACTGGATCCATTCCACAATTCTATGACCTTCCAGTCCCCATCCTGGACCTCCAGCCTCCTCCCACACGCCCAGGCTGCCTCCTCCATCCACCCAGGGCCTGTTCGTTCTGCAGCCAAACCGCGGGGAAGCTCCAAGCTGTGGTGACAGGAGTGAAGACAAGACAGTCAGAAAACAGAATGTGAAGTATTTTGTTTTTATATACAGAATACAGGAAAGTTTCTGTAAAGTCTAAAACGTTACAATCACTATGTACAGTGGAGCTTCGCTGTCCTGCTGCGGGGAGGTGGCTTCGAAACAAAAGAGACAGACAGGTTACGACAAACAATCTGCTACAATAGACAATTTGAGGAACGTCATACCACATGTAGCACTGTACACAGCTTTAAAACATTGAAAAATGCCATCACTGATGTATTTACACAGAATCCAACACTTTTCCTTATTCAAAATAAAAATAGGATGGACAACCAGGAAAAGAACTCGTTTCTCACTGCCCATAATACACAGTAGCTACTTGTAGTGCAACCATAGCAGGGAGGGATGGGAAAAAAAAATAACTGTGGGAAGAAGAGCGCTTCTTTACATTAAATAAAACAATGATATTGTATAGATTTGCTGTATGAAAACTGTATTTCTCTTTTAATATAAAACTATTGTCACTGGCACAAAATAGAACAAGTTTCTGATTATTTTACAACTGCGTGGGGACGATCTGTCAGAGAGAGTCCTCGAGTCAGACGGCAGTCGCCCCTCGCTCTGACGCGTCCTGCTCTCGCTGCAGTTTTCCTTTTAAAATGAAATGTATAGTACAAATATATGTGCAAATGCTCCTAAAACTTGAGCAAAAAAAGAAAAAAAATTAAAAAAAGTTAAACGTTCTTCATTTCATGCAAACGGCGTGTGAAAAGTCTCTGGGCCGACATAGAAAATCCCACCTCGGTTTTGTACATTTTTGCATTGCAAGAGTTCTCGATCGAGGGTCTTTTTATCTTAACTCAAAAGCTCTCTTCCTAAAATTCCTAGGGAACGGAGTTGGACCGCAGCACGGGCACCTGGTGGGGTTTCAGAGAAAGCTTCTCCTCCAAGTCCATGTCTTGTACTAAGGCAGCGTCCCCCTTGGGCTGTTTGGTCGCAAACTCGGTGATGCTGAACACAAACTGCAGGCAGCCCAGCTTGATGTAACTGCCGTGGTGCAGCAGGGCCGTCCCCTCCCAGCCTGCCCCGCTGCCTCCGATCAGGCTGGAGCTGCTGGCTTTGCAGTTACAGGGTTTCCGATGCTGCCCTTGAGCCTGCGAATTCATCACGGCGGCTTCTTCATGCGGCTCCTCTTCCTGTTTTCTGCTTTTATGTCGTTCTGGGAAAGAAAAAGAATCGGTGTAAGAGGCCAGTGTGGGTTTTCATCACTGGGGGTGACTGCAGAGGGGCTACAGAGGCAGGATGTGCCAGCCCCGAGGATAAAAATTTTTCACAGAAAGGGTCATTTGGCACTTGAACAGGTTGCCCAGGGAGGTGGTTGAGTCACCTTCCCTGTAGGGCTTTAAGGGACAGGTGGATGAGGTGCTGAGAGACATGGGTTAGTGTTTGATAGGAATGGTTGGACTCGATGATCCGGTGGGTCTCTTCCAACCTGGTGATTCTATGATAAAAGGGACATGGGAATCTCTTCACAGCCCTGGAGAGGTAGAGGCATTCACACACCTATTTTGGCAGCTAAAACCACTGAGTGGAGAGCAGGAGTAAGGGAAGGCTCTAACACAGCTCAGATTGCTCACTCACAGCTTGGGAAGGGAGGACACACATGGGGAAAGCCCTCAGTCATCGGCCAGAGAGCTGGCACTTGGCTAACTCCAGCATCGGACGCAGGAGCAGGGTTAACAGTGGAGCTCTTGCCAGGCCGAAGTGCTCCTCAAGCACAGGAAGGTCTTGTGGAACCCAGGTCTGTGAAGACTCCTCCTTCTTGAGCAATGAAGCTGGTGAAGGGGCTGGAGAACAGGCCCTATGAGGAGTGGCTGAGAGAGCTGGGGGGGTTTAGCCTAGAGAAGACGAGGCTGAGAGGAGACCTCATTACTCTCTACAATTACCTGAAAGGAGGTTGTGGAGAGGAAGGAAGAAGAGAGGCTCTTCTCCCAAGGGACAGGGAACAGGACAAGAGGGAATGGCCTCAAGCTCCACCAGGGGAGATTTAGGCTGGAGATTAGGAGGAAGTTTTTCACAGAAAGGGTCATTGGGCATTGGAATAGGCTGCCCAGGGAGGTGGTTGATTCCCCTTCCCTGGAGGTGTTTAAGGGATGGGTGGATGAGGTCTTGAGGGACATGGTTTAGTGTTTGATGGGAATGGTTGGACTAGAAGATCCAATGGGTCCCTTCCAACCTGGTTGTTCTATGATTCTATGATTCTGCAAGAGGTGGAGTGACTGCTGCAGACAGGGGGCACCAAGAAGGGATGGATTTGCCCCCAACTGCTGCCCCCCTCTAGGCTCCCCGTGGTGTTCCACAGGGCCAACACGCTGGCTCAACACTCACTTATCACGCTCTGCACTTTGGCAACAATACTGCTGGGAGGAGTGGGCGTCATCTTCTCCGAGAAGTCACACGAATACAGAACGTTGTCAACAGTCGTCCCATGCTCACTGTAGTTCAACAGCTCGTAATGCTTCGTATTCTGAAAAGAAGAGGAGGGAATCGAGACATACAGCCTGAAAAGCTTCTGCCCGTCTACCCCAAGCATGGAAACACGACCCCCCTCTCCCTCTCACTGTTGGTGGTTAAATAAGAGCAGTTGAAATATCCTCCAGCTTCAGAGACCACCAGCCTGACCCTCACACACGGCTCATGCCCACAGCACAGTTGGTTTTCCAGCAAAAGCAGCTTCCCAGGATGCTTCCCAGCATGGAAGGAGGGCTAAGGCAGCTTTGAAGAGAAGTGGATTTTGCCTACTGCACTTGGACAAGCTGATCTCTCAGAAACAGGGATTCAAGATGATTTTCACAAAGCGAGCGCGGACTCGGGCCAAGACCTGTGCCTAGAGAAGAGCTTGTGCTTTGGAAAGCAGATACAAGATGGCAAGAGGGACATCGTCAGGGCTGCAGCAGCCGCAGGACAGGGACAGTCTGGGCTTCACAGGCCTTTCAGAGATACTGAGATGCCAGGAGATGTTACGGTGACACACAGTGTTACACAAGCAACAGCCTCACGCTCAAGTGAGCTTTGCAGAGGATATTGACAGAGCGGAGGAGATTTCAGGTTAGCGCACAGGAATCGTCTGAGGGCTGAAGACCTTGTCCCCCAGGGACTACAGCGCTTTAATTAAGTTACAAAATCTCCCCACGCACAGCAAATTCTCAAGGAACTTGCTAGAGAGCAGAGACAAAGGCCAGGCGCGAGCTGCAAAGGGCAGCGGCAGGAAAAGCAGAGGGCGCCAGGGAGGGGGAATTCTCCCTCTGGAGCCACCATAGCCACGGGAGGCCTGCTGGAGCGCGGAAGAAGTTCACTGCCTAGAGCCTAATTTAGGATCGACCACTGCGAGGAGATGCTTCCACACAGATTTAAGGTCTGGATCCCATTACAGAGTGTGCTCTGTGGCTTGCAGTGTGCCAAAGGCACGGCTAAAGCCAGCTCTGGGTTAATCCTGGATGCTGCTTAGTTGCTGGTTGACAAATGGTGATATAAAAGACACTACTTTGCTTCAAAGACCATTTCCATGCTTTGAGACATCTCCAGCAGAGCTTTTGCTGGCAGAGCCGCTAGTCTACTTACTTTAAGAACAAACTAATCTCTGGACTGCAGCTAAAGGAGGTGGTTGATTCCCCTTCCCTGGAGGTGTTTAAGGGACGGGTAGATGAGGTCCCGAGGGACATGGCTTAGTGTTTGATAGGAATGGTTGGACTCGATGATCCGATGGGTCTCTTCCAACCTGGTTGTTCTATGATTCTAAGGAGCAACTGTGGACCTCTGCTTGTGCTGAAGTGCTTAACTGGAACGGTAGTTAAATAAATAATGGATACAGAGCCCTGCAGATGGCATGAGCGATGAGCACTCTGCACCATCCTCACACCTGAAAGCTGGAGACTTGGGAGCAGTTCCCAGCTTTGTTCCAGCTGAGGTTCGATACAGACACGTAAACTTCAGCTTTTATTAACAATGCAGCAGGATCAAAAAAGTATCGAAGCGTTTTTATGACCTCTTTCTTTCCCAAGACAGCAGCAGTGACAGCCCTTGCTGGCGGTCAGTCTTTGTCCACCAGCAGTTAGCTCAGAGAAATCACGCTGGCAGAGCTCTGTGCTTCAGAAAAAAAAAAAAAAGGGGCTGACAGAAAACGCTGACGCAGCCGTCACTGGAGTGAAACCATTCACAGCCCTGGCTCTTACTTTGTAGTCCACAAAGGAGCACCACACAAAGACAACCTGCTGCCTGCATCTCCAGCTCCCACCGGCCACGCATGCTGAATAATAAAAAATATATAAAAACCCCACCCGGCTCAGGCACTCACCTCGTCGTAGAATATGCAGGCGTGTTTGCCAGAGACATAGTTACAGTGACCGTAGCTTGTAAGGCACACATCCATATCAGCTCCTGTCAACGGGGAGGACAAAACAGGCTCAGTTTATTTCAGAAAAAAAAAAAAAAAAAGAAAAAAAACCTGTCAGGCAGCAGAGAACAACAGGCAGAATTAAACTTCAATTAGCAAAACAACAGGGGAGCAACTGCCTTTGTCCCTGCTCCCAGGACTGCATGAATAACGCCTCGATAAGCCACCATGAACAAAGTTTCAGTGGGGGAAGGGAAGGCCAGCAGCTCCATGAAGGTTGGAGAGCATTTCACAGCTCCTGGGTCTATCCAGAGCGCTGGAAGAATCTAAACAGAAAGAAGCGAAACCTGCACGCAAACTGTAACTCTTCTCTCCATCTCCAGGGGAGCCGTTCTGCTCATTTTGACACCAGCCAAGCTGCAAAGGCGCAACCCGACAGATATTCAAGCGGATGGGGAATTTCCACGTTCCTTGGTAGTGAAGAATTCCAGCAGAAGCAGCCACAATGCGGCTGTTTTCTTCAACACCCACTCGGCAAATACTGCAGGAGAACCACCGCGATTCTGAAAGGTCTGGGCAGGAAAAACCTACTCACCTGTCCCAATGTAGAGGGTCCGATAGCACATATTGACTGCACCCCCCAAGCCCATCAGAGGGTAGAACACGGCTCGGGCTTGCACTTCCTTTCTTTGCGCTGCAAGATAAAAAGAAATCACTTGAACAATGTTATCAGCTACAAAGGCTGCTTGACCCCAGTGTCCCCAGAGTCAAACTTTCCAAAATGCGTAGATTTGAAGGAAGACGCAGTCAGCTTTGGCCTAAACTCCAATTCCCAAACCCTCTAGGAATGTTTGCGCATTAAACATCTCTTCACCAGGCAGGGAAAATTGCTCTCTCCAGTCACCCCCACAAGCCGTGCAACCAGGGGAATGTTAATAGCGAGTGTGCACAATGCAGCCACACGGAGGAAAGCACAAGCCTCCCACCACTATTCTTAATCTCTTCCACTTTGGGTAATCAAAGAGACGAGTCCTGCTGTCGAAGGGCCACTTCAAAAACAATCGGTGCTGGTGAATGTCACCAACTCAACAGCTGCGATTTCACTTCAAGTGAAGCCACAGGAAAAACACGAGGGTTGAACAGGGTTTGTCCACAGACCAACTCAGCTCCCAGGACGAGGTGATTTACCGAGCAGACTCCTTTATCCGCACGCTGGTCCCTCCAGCACCAATGTCTGCTCCAGGGTTAAGCCTCCAAAGCAGCCAAGTGCAAATCATTTGCACAAGCCCACATCAACCGGGCAGAAAATCATCTTCTGTGGAACAGATACTGAAGTCTCGGGGATTGCACAGGCCTGGCTAGGACTTCACAGCTGTCTTGGAGATAAGCCCCTTGTACACACAGAGTTTAGGCCTCTCCTGATACTACATCTGCAAAGCAGTTTTACACAAGTCTGAAAACAAATCACGAGGATTACAAAAGCTGCCACATGAAGAGCATTGACCACACTGAGTGGCACCACTGGATGTGCAGCACTCATCACAGCAGAGATGTGCGAGTTCCCACCTCTGCCTGGCTGCCCTGCACGAGCCCTTCCTTGAGCTCTGCCGGCTCAAGTGGGCTCACAAAACGTTCTAGTGTTTCATCAGCAATGCTAACCAGTCAGCTGGATGCAGTTCCTGCCCAAAAAGGGCAATGGGATAAGACAGGACCAATCTGCCTTTCAAAGGGCAGACGGCTGAAGAATTTCCAGAGCGAGTCTGCTGGGAGCAGGCAGGGAAGCAGCGGGAAGCAGCTCACAGCCCAGCCTGGTGCCCCCGCAGCAGCATTCAAAAGAAGACTGACAAAGCATTTAGAGAATTCGGTGATGCAAGCAAGCAGAGTTTCAGAAGGTGGTTACTGATTGCCAGCAGACTTCCAAAGACCTTATCTGGGATATTTTACCCCCTCAAGGCCTAGCGAAAGGGGAGCAGAAGACTGTACCCCAACAAGGTTGTCCAATTAGGGCTTGAGAAAGGATTAAATGGACTGGCTGCATGCAGAGGAAGGGAAGCCATGTTGGCCTTGCAGCTTTAGTTGGTTTAGTGTTTGATAGGAATGGTTGGACTGGAAGATCCGATGGGTCCCTTCCAACCTGATTGTTCTATGATTCTATGATTTAGGTGCCAGCGTGACAGTGCAAGTGACCATAAACAAAGCACACACTCAGGAATCTGGAGATTTCCAACAGAAGCACAAGTTGCTTTCCATGATTTGCATTAGTTGCATTTAGCATTTCAGCTTGACAGGGACATTACTCAGAATGGGCAATGAAGTCACATAATAAGTGCCCCAGTTCCTCCTGTTTGTGTGTTTGTCTCACAAGCAACTTTACCAGAAAGAGAGCAGGGATTCCCATCTTTCTCATGCCCGTCTCAAAGGTGAGGGAAAAACAAAGCGGCTGAACCTTCCCATCCCTTGCTAATTCCTCTTTAAAGATTTCCAGCAGAAACCCAGAAGTTACAGAAGGCATTTTCATTGCCATAATTTATAAATAATTAGGTACAGGGACCTGCAGGAATATCTGGTCAGTGGGAATTCAGAATGCGGGGGGGGATGAAAGATAAGAAAGGAGAAAGGCAGCATCAGACAGATACCAGAAGAGGAGGGAGATCTTCAGTGAAGAGGCAAGGGAGTGCCCAAAAGCTGTGGTTCAACATAACCCAACTAGTCTAGGGCTGCTCTTACCTTCGATGTGGTTTCCCACAGGAGATTGCTGATGGGAACTGACACTGCTCGCTAGAGACTGAGCTTTGGAAGGAAAGAGCTGATGTATTCTCTGCAAGGCCAGAAACTTGATCAGCTGCTCATCCAGCATATTTATCTCAATCTCTGTTAATAAACAAAAAGCAATTAGTAAGTTATTCACGGAAAGGGCGCAATCTGAGCTGCAGTGGATTTAACTGTCCCACTTTCAAACTTGTCACTTGCTTCAACAGCAAAGACTTGACAGATTCCGCAATATCAAGAATCTTACATAATAAGTGATCTATTCCTTTATATCATCTCCTGGTGCGAGGAGAGCACCAGCGATGGCCAGAGAGCTACAACCGAGGCAGCAAGTGGATGTTTAGGGGAACGAGGACTACTAAGTTGAAAAATCCACTCTTTTGGTTCAGAATCAACAGGTCTGCAAGAGGTGGACATCAGCAGGTTGGATCTTGCTTTGTGAAGCTTCATTATTTACTTAGAAGTCTCACCCGACATTACGGAAGAAAGCTCTAACCACCTTTGAAGCCGCTACAGGCTCATTCCTGAGGCAGGCGCTTTCAGAGCAGGGTCAATTAAACTAAACAGGGCAATTCAGACAATATTATTAACGAGCTTTAAAGCAGATCCGTTGGCGATAGCTTTGAAGTATTTCTATTTGTAAAGCCCTACAGAGGTCTGCTTTCTGGCAGCAGGCAGGCTGGCGAGCCTCTTCTTCCAAGAGCTTTTTCCACATCAATGACAGCAGCAAGGAGAAGAAGCAGAGCTAGAACGGCCTTTCCCGATCGTAGAGAGAGAGAGAGTGTCTGGGCAGGCTGAGTAGCTGGGGTTCACCCACAAAAAGAGGGTCACGCTAGCAACACCAGAAAGGCTGCTCTTTAGATGTAGAAGGCCGTCTCTATCGACGGCCTCGCTGTGCTCCTGACGATCGCTGTGCAGCCATCTCCTCCCCCTGAAGTCACTCTGCTACGGTTTGGCATTTCTTGCCAAGTGCAACAAAAGGAAAATAAAAAATGGGCCAGTCTGGGAGAAGACTGACAAAAGCAGAAATAAACCGGAGAATTAATTGACCCCCCCGTGAGCATCACCACTCAGGTGACTGCTTGACTACAAGATCTATTGCTGCTGGACTCGGTGTCCATTGGGAACCGCTCAGGATTGCAGGCAGCAGCACAACATGGCAGAGTTGCAGGTTTCTGCATGTGAATTCCACCTGGAAAGCAGCCCGCGTGCAGCAGCTTTGTGATGGTTCCCCAGAAATGCTTCAGGCAGAAGACATTTCATCAGCCTTGCTGCCTTGGCAACACCACAAGGAGGGAGGCGTGTGACATATTTAAGGTAACGTATGCCCACCCCACCCTCACCTGACTGCAACCCTCCTTTATCTCTGGAACTTTTCCTCTAGCGGAGACCGAACGTGCTAGGGAAGCAAACACACAGAGACTGATAATGAATTAAATACTTACCACCATCCATGAATGCTTTCAGGGAAGTGGTGAGGTCCAACATAGCTGCAGAGTTTGAAGTGAGCGATGAGGGTAGCGTTAAAGCGCTTCCTATGGATAAGGTGCTGGGACTGACCTTACCATCTACAGAGAAAGATGGTGCAAAGGAGACATGTCACTGTGACGCTCGCCAGACACGCATCCAGCCCTCAGGCTGCACTCTCCTTCCAAGCTACTTGGAATGACTTCATTTTGCTCCTAGTTATGCTTTGATAATGGCTGATTAGTGGCTGTTAAGTTTCTCCTGCTCACAGAGGATCAGCATGTGCCTCAAACATGGAGCAACTGCTGGTCTCTGCCTTGTGCTCTGGTTTGGGAGGGATTCTGTACTTGTACATTTAAGCTCTGACTCCCTTTTTGAAGCAGCAGCAATGACAGACTGGAAGGGATGTCCTGGAGAGACTGGAAAGGTGAGCACCAAGTCCCCAGGAACCCGAAGAGCTCGCTAAACCCAGTGACATTTGCCAAGCAGCTTGCCTAGGTCTGAAAAGGCATAAAAAGTACAACTGCCACATCTCTATCTCTGCACCACGATCAAGCCTGGGCTGTACTTCACTGTCTGGTAAGATTGTGACAGTCATCGGCAGATTTTATTATTTACAGAATAAAATCCTACTGCTTTGGCAGTGGCCATGTGGTTGAAAGATGCAACAGCAAACACCAGGAAACAAAACCCCTTTCATGAGTTGCTGGTACCAGATCTTCTCACGTTGGTTTGCTTAGAACTAGCGTAAGCCTGAAATTTATGGCAAAAAGTCATGTTTGATTTGTGTTTTCGTACTTGGCCACAAAATGTGCACCCACTTTGCAGACCATAATTAGTTATAAATGCACGCATACATCATGCTAGATGGAAAATCTAAGTATTTACACCTGTCCCGAGAGACACTGCATCAAAACGATGTTTTAATCTGCATTTCGTGGAACCCAACTTGGCACCAAAAGCAATTTTTTAGCATCCTGAAGTAACTGCAAAGTTATACAGGGTTTGCAGTGCTCTTCAAACCACAATAAAGAGGTTTTCTACGAAATGGTCTCATTTCCTCTACCAAGACCTCTCCTAGCTTTGCATTTCTAAGCAGGGCACGGCCAAACCAGCAGCCCTAGTGTAACCAGATTTGTTCAGCAATAAACAAGGCCAGGTACTCCAGGGACGGCTTCCAAACACGAGGTAAAGCTCAGAAGTTACTCAATAGGGATTTTTAAAGGGAATAATAAAAAGTTGTTGCCTCTGGTGCTTGCGGTCACCAGTTCTGCCAGGGCCAGCAAGGGAATCAGAGAATCATAGAATCACGAGGTTGGAAGACACCCACTGGATCATCGAGTCCAACCATTTCTATCAAACACTAAACCATGTCCCTCAGGACCTTGTCCCTTAAACACCTCCAGGGAAGGTGAATCAAGGGACAGGTAGCTCTGTTGCATGCTCTTCAGCAACTGCTGCAAACCCAGCCCTGCACAAAGGGCTCACTGGTTTGAGCTGGTGATGGAAAAAGGAAGAGGAGAGCACTTTAAGTGAAAGCTTATTCTAGCAAAATTTGAGTTATGGGCAGTAACACTGACTTTCAACTGTCAACACCAGTGACTTGATGTTTTTTAACTGAAGAATGGGTATGAGCACTTCAACAGCAAGGTTTTTGGGTACAAGCCAGGACAGAGATGATACATCCAGCCCATAACTACCCTCTATAAATGGGTTAGCAGATACTAAATGTTCTATGGCTTTCCAAATCTTCACTTCTCCAACATCAAGGCTGTGCAGCTGCAAACTTCAAACACGTTTGTGCGAGGGGACACGACCATCCTCATAAGAGTGACTGTGTACAGAGATCGTGGATTGAGCTGCCAGGCAGCTGCTCTGGTGAGCAGGGTCTCCTTGCAGTCAAACCAGGGCTTTAAAACAAAGCAGCAGTTTTAAAGCAGCATCGCAGAGGCTCAGTGTTGAAACTGAGACAGCAGCCAACTGATTTAGAACTCGTGTTGCTTACCAGAACTAAACTATCCTGCTCCTCAGGACAGAGTTGCCCTCTCAGGCATAGGCAGCCCGGAAAAATACATCCCATGGCTCCCATGAAAGGACCTAAGAGAAGTGACTTGAGAAACTTCTCCTGGCTTCTCTGTTTCTCGGTTAGAATCATAGAATCATAGAACAACCAGGTTGGAAGGGACCCATCGGATCTTCTAGTCCAACCATTCCTATCAAACACTAAACCAAGTCCCTCAAGACCTCATCCACCCGTCCCTTAAACACCTCCAGGGAAGGGGAATCAACCACCTCCCTGGGCAGCCTAGTCCAATGCCCAATGACCCTTTCTGTGTGAAGAACTTCCTCCTAATCTCTAGCCTAAATCTCCCCTGGCGGAGCTTAAGGCCATTCCCTCTTGTCCTGTCCCCTGGCACTTGGGAGAAGAGGCCAGCTCCCTCCTCTCTACAACCTCCTTTCAGGTAGTTGTAGAGAGTAATGAGGTCTCCTCTCAGCCTCCTCTTCTCCAGGATAAACCCCCCCAGCTCTCTCAGCCGCTCCTCATAGGTTCTGTTCTCCAGCCCCTTCACCAGCCTTGTCGCTCTTCTCTGGACTTGCTCCAGAGCCTCAACATCCTTCTTGTGGTTAAACAAGGACAGATCACTAGAGCCTCAAGGTTCCGAAGAACATTCATCCTGCATCCTATCCCAGCCCCCGGGGCCCACAGTCAGTAGAGCAGCACGTACCTGAAGGTGGTGCTGGTGAACAGAATCTGTTTGTGGACCCCACAGCAGAGATTCCATCTCCTGGAGCCTGCGGAGGGGTGAGAGCCCTGGTGGCGGTGAGAGGGGAGCCCATGGATCGCAGGTCTGCCGTCAGCGGGGGTCCTATCTGGGTCTGCACATTCTTTCTTTGCAAAGTGCTGGTGGTCTCCAGGCTGGCACAGGAGCTCGATATGGATGTAGGCAGACTCGTGACCGGCACAGAACCTCGCTGAGCGCAAGAAACAGGTCCTGCCACGTTCTCTGTTTTGACGATGGTTCCAATGGTGTGATTCAGCAGTCCACAAGTCGCTGGAGGCGTGAGGGGCCGAGGCCACGTTTGCCGATGAGACAAAACTGGTATTGTGTTACCGGATCCGACGAGTCTCTGGGAGTCAGTCAACTGTGCTGAAGACTCGGATGAAACGCCGTAGAAATGAGGACCGTTTACTTTAATGTCAGAGGCCGTCGGCCCATTCGAAGTCGCGCAAGACGACACCTTCTTGGACTTATCTATACAAGAGCTGCAGTTGACATCCTCCTGTGACAAAGTCTGCTGGGATTGCGAGGAGCTCAAGGAATTCTGGGTGGTAATCCCTGAGGTGCAGGATGACATGGAATAGAGGGAAGGTGTGGGTGCCTTGTCAGCTGCCTGGTAGGGGTTGGCGAGTGAGCCGTCTGCCACAATAACAGGCTTAATATCAGCCTTCTCTGTTTGTTCAGAGTCCCAAAGTGAAGTCATCTGCTTAGCAGATAAATGTTTCAATATGCTGCACTGGAGCGCAACAACACTACAGAGCCACTGGGAAGAAGAAAAAAAAAAGTACAGGTTAGCTCCACGGGCAGCCAGCACTCCAAACCTCAACATTTATCATCAACTCAGTCATTCAACCAACACCAAGAACTTCAGGTGCTTCACTGTGCACTGACGGCTCAGACGCAGCCTGGAACTACAGCGTCTGCTCTGCTGCTCATCTAGAATCAGGCAAAAACTTTGTGCAGAGGTACAAAAGCACAACCAAAAGTCAGTGCTGTTTATCTCTGTGCAGGGGACAGTACACAGAGGAGCTGAGATTAAAGGAGGGAGAAGGCAGCAGCCACACCTCCTCACCCGGAACTCTTCCTTCTCTTCACTCATGAAGTATTGTAACTTCAGGTGCTTCACTGTGCACTGACTGCTCAAACGCAGCCTGGAACTACAGCGTCTGCTCTGCTGCTCATCTAGAATCAGGCAAAAATTTTGTCCAGAGGTACAAAAGCACAACCAAAAATCAGTGCTGTTTATCTCTGTGCTGGGGACAGTACACAGAGGAGCTGAGATTAAAGGAGGGAGAAGGCAGCAGCCACACTTCGTCGCCCGGAACTCTTCCTTCTCTTCACTCGTGAAGTATTGTAACTCTTCAACTTGTTACAAACGCATCTTTCACCAATATGGGCTTCTATCCAAACACAACCCTGCAACTTACACTGCAGCAGGTTGGAAAAAAAATGCTGATCTACCTCGCTCTACGAGGAGTCGTCTGCCAAAGCTGGGGTGGAGAGGATCTTTCCTTTACACAAGGTAGAGGAAGACCAAAAGATTTATTCCAAGTGTTAAGCTCTATGATGAATGTGCACCTGACGCATAGGAAAGAACCCGCCTGAGCTAACAGGAGTGCAAAACAACACGCCCTCGCATTGTGGGATCTGGCAAAAGTTTCGTACAGGCTTTAAACATTCATTTGACCTTGATTTTAAAGTCCAATTCTGTCAGCAGTAAAGCGCAGTCCAGAAATCTGATGTTAACACACAAATAAATGTGTCAGAGAGCGGCCTTACATAATCAAAGCGGAAAGTATTTCTCCTCGGTAAGGAAATAAAAATGACACCTAGACAGAAAGGCCTCAATGCCACTCCTAAGGCCAGGAGCCTATTTCACCACTTCCCTCAAGTGTCAAACGAGGAGCTCTGCATTTCACCTGGAAAGCCAAAATTAAGTTTTAATGGACAAGGGTGTCAGAGACAAGACAAGCTATCACCTTCCGAGATGATTCTGAGACTGGTTTCCTAGACAACTGCTCTGAACGCGACTGAAATGGAAGAGGATCTTTGTATCAAAGCAACACGGAGTCCAAGCATTTGACTTCATTTACCTCCTGTTGTTCTGTCTGGCTGGCTAAGTGCTCAGTGTTCAAAAGGTGCTTCTGCAAGGGTTCCTCAGGGATCCCGTTACAGATCAACTCGCCATCTCTAATCGCTGCAGGCGCAAGTAACGGAGGTGGAAGCCGATATTGGGACTTTATAGCATCAGGAACCTACATTGTAGAGAAAGAAGATCACATGTGAGAACAATTACTCAAGAACGGCTGGTTAAACAAAGTGCCAAACCAGCGCCATGCTTCGTGTTTGCTGCCTCCTGACCCAAAGGAACCCTGCAGACAATGCATTAGCAGTTTCAAGGCCTGAGTACTTCAAATTGATGCAGCCACGCTGAAATTAATAGGTTTTATTCCCTTAGGTCAGGCATGACTTCAGCACAACATGGTGGCTACAGCTAAGAGAAGTCACGTAAAAAAGGGCTATGAGGAAGGGAAACCTCTACGGTATTTTTCAGGCTTTCTGGCAGCAAACACTCTGTGGTTTAACACAGCAGCCCCGGTTCTGAATGTAGGGACACCTTCGGGTTTTGTGTTGCGCTTTCTACGCTCGGGCTAGATTTAAAGGCTTTTTTGTAAGAGCTGAACCTTATGGTTGGTGGAGAAAGAGCTGCTTAAA
This sequence comes from Coccyzus lansbergi, assembly GCA_033558105.1. Taxonomy (NCBI): domain Eukaryota; kingdom Metazoa; phylum Chordata; class Aves; order Cuculiformes; family Coccyzidae; genus Coccyzus; species Coccyzus lansbergi. The sequence continues at coordinate 21,975 of JAUMJK010002006.1, forward strand.
TCCCACGCGTAATGAAAAGCAACCACTGGCTGCCAACACAGCCACTTGGACCCCACACCCTTCTGAGAGGTGATCCCTACAGGGTGTGCTGGTTTCCCTTCCAGACCAGAGCATGTACACAGGGAGCTTAGAATCATAGAATCATAGAACAACCAGATTGGAAGAGACCCATCGGATCATCGAGTACAACCATTCCTATCAAACACTAACCCACGTCCCTCAAGACCTCATCTACCTGTCCCTTAAACACCTCCAGGGAAGGTGAATCAACCCCCTCCCTGGGCAGCCTATTCCAATGCCCAATGACCCTTTCTGGGAAAAACTTCCTCCTAATCTCTAGCCTAAATCTCCCCTGGTGGAGCTTCAGGCCATTCCCTCTTGTTTACACGTACCTTCAAACCTTTTCTCTTTACTGATTGAAGAACTCTGCGATTCGGAGGATGTTTCTTATGGATTCGGTTTAAGAAATCCACTTTGACAACGTGCTGAGATATGGTGTCCTGAAACCGGTCAAATACTCGGCACCGATTACTCAGGGTCAAGTTCTTCTGGTTCAGCTGGGTGATCAGATAATGCCACAGGAGTTAGGGATCTGCGGGTCACTCTAATGTACTCTAAGACTTTCATAACGCCTCGTAGCACTGGCAGTACAGCATCAGCTCAGCTTTAGACTATTTGTTTCCTGCAGCACTAAGCATTTCTGTTAAAGGGTACATTGCTGGAGATGAATACAAAAGCATTTAGAGGCCTACTAAGCAGCGTCAATGCTCTCAGAAGCAGTTTGTCTGGGCACAGGACCTTTGTTTCAGCTCCCTGTTTCCTGAGTATTTAGTCTCAAGTACGCTGCTTTTTCCGCAAATGAAAACTCCCTCTTGGAATGAAAGTTTTTTGGGTTAAGCATGCAAAGAATTACTTCCCCTATTTGGAGCACTGTGCTGCTTTGTATCACGGTTCTGGAAGCTCATCTAGATCTTAGAGTCCAGTCTGAAAACCAGACAAGCTGTCAGTGAGCCACAATCTGAGCTGTCAGCTTCAGTTACAGGAAGGAGCTCCCCCTTCTTTATATTTTATTGCAGATAGCAGCATCATATTCCTTTGGAGAGCGCGTTGCTTGCAGCAGGAGCTTTACAAGCGTTACAGGGAACAATACGAGCTCAGAAGCTGGTTTTTTTTTTTTACATTTGTTGTACTTTGTCCTTTAATGGACCTGCCAGGTTCCACTCCAGCATCCGGTTACCATACTGCAATCATAGTCCTGCTTACCACCACGTGTTCTATGTGATTTGGGCACATCCATCTACCCAGAGGCATGGCAGTAAGCGGTGGCTCCAGACAATCCATGTGGAACAGGAGCGGGCAATAATCACACTGAATGAGAGGTGCCACTCTGCAACTCCTGCAAAGAAGAGTCACATCTTATTCCCTGTGCAGAATACGGAGCGTGAACTAACCCTCAGGCAAGCTCAGCTGACCACTCCAGCTCACCTTTCCCCACCAATTCCCCTACACTGTGTTATTCACATCTAAAATTAGGCTTCTGGTTTGCAACTTGATCTAAACGGACTTTCTGGAAGACCCACTCAAAGCAACAGGACTTGTCCGCGCACATGAGGATTTCTCAGTGCTCCTGGAGCTCCTCTGGCAGGAAGGGATGCCCAGGTTGGAAAGCTGTAATCCCTGTCAGATCCACATAAGCAACTTTTCAAGTTGACCTCATGCATTAGGCCTGAGTGGCTTCATTTGGAGCAAAATTCAGACACCCAAAGGAAATTTCAGACTTAGATCGTTACAGGTTTCCTCACATGAATCTTGTGTGAAATTGGAACATTTACTTCAACAAGACATTCTCAGAATGAGCCTCAGACTCCAGAAAGCTCCTATACCCGATCCCCTAGGCCTTAAAGAAGCCTTCATTCTAGCACCAAGTCGTCAGCCATTCTCCACAAAAGTCCAGCAACTCACTCGTGACAGGGTTCCTGAATTAACATTTTTCATTTCCACAGACATTTTGAATATGAATTTACCTGTGGGGTTTTATGCAGTTATTAAACCAGCAGTATTTTGTACTAGTTTTTGGATTTCCTATTTTGGCACAATATTCCGATTTGCCTTGGGCTTACAGCTCTCTTGGTGGATTCCTATTTCCTAAAGGTCACCTCCTCACATACTTCATGAACAACAAATATCTCTGTTTTCTAAACTTCCATCACTTTAGAATTTCTTTTAGTAGGACAATACCAAAGACAAGGCGGTTTGCTCTCTTCAGGCTACATTTTAAACCCCTTTACAGCCACAAAGGGCTGTAGAAGCCACACCTACACTCACCATGGTTAAACATTTGTTATTTAGCAAAGATGATTATTTCCCCATTTGTTTACAGGACTGTAAGCAAGTAATGACGAAGAATGGGAAAGGGAACAGGTCATGGACTTTTTTCAGCAAGAACTTTGCTCCTGGGAAGGGTGCAGCTACACCAAATAGCTTCCCAGGAAGAGTCAAGTACCTGTTGCATGTGAAGCAGACTTTCACCGGCAAGGGAACCAAACCATTGTGGTCTAACTCATGTTGTGCTTTCTTGACATTCTTTCCTGTGGTTTCTTCCTTTCTCCTCCTCTTACTTGTACCTGAAAGCAAATTTGAAAAGGCTTTGGGTTACCCGCATAGCGGAGATTTGCTTTCTGGTAGATACACATAATCATCTTGGGCAGAGCCAAACAGAAAAGGCAAAAAGAGCTGCTTAAGGAACCCCTATCAACCGCTAAATCTAGCTTTAAGTGACAGAGACTGACTGTAAAGACAGGTAGATTTTGTACTCAATCATTTCAGCGACATCCTATACGCATTACTTTGTTGTCAGATTATCGTATCATAAATCAAACCCAAGTACTGTGACAAATACAACTTTCTTCTTCAAACAGCTGATCTTGGTGACAACAACAAGGCTTCTACCACAAGAGCTGATGGAGATGCAGTGTGAGATAGCGGCATCCCCACAGCTCACCTCTGGAAGCTAGAGGAGGATCAGAGGTACTTCTGCACCCTCTGCTTTGACACATGAGCATCGCTGGAGCCACAACTACCACAGAGTCAAGAGGGAAAAGAGGCAGGACAGAACTGCAGACATCTTCAATTGTCATGGCTCACCTGGAAGTGCCGTGGTGCAGGTCAGTTCATTCGGCAACTGGAACTGCGTTGGGTTCCTTTCCATGGCAGCAGCAATTAGAAGCTCAAAGGGTCGCTTCAGCTGGGGCTGCCCACAGTCCATTTCTGCAATGGCAGAGTCATCATCCACGTCAATTATGTCCTCATCGACATCATTCTGTTCCGAGTTGGGGGTCTCGGTGCTGGCATTGGATGTGGGAGTGCCAGGCCGGCTTGCTCTCCTTTCCAAGATCCTGGCATGCGCATTAGCCCTGATGCTGCTGCCAGACCTGTCCAACAGGTCTGCGTCACTGGTGGGGGAGGTGGTCCTTTTCCCAGATTTGTCCACCAATCCATTTACCTGCCCCAGCTCTTTCTTCTGTTCTCGCTTCTGCACGACATGAATAGGCAGGCTTATCATGGAGGCCACAGACAAAGCACATCAACCTTCACAAATATGCAATCGAAGACAAACAGCATCTGAAAAGGCTTGAGCCACTTACTACAGCTTCCCCTGTGAAGTCACTAAAGCCTTGAACTAGCAAAACCTATTTGGCTGTAGCTAACCATACAGATGACGGAATAGCTGAAGGGAACCAAGCGTGGGGAAGAAAATTAGTATCTCTCTCTTTTCAGGACAGCGATACTGCACTACAGATCAGGACAACGTTTCGCAGCATCTAGCCCTAAATACTCGATAAACCAATTGTTTGCTTTGCTAACCAACGCTGGCAAACTCCACGCAGACCGTTCATTCTCGACGCAGTCTATTAACCCTGGCAGAGCATCCAAACCCATTACGGAAGGAGAAGGTCAGCTGGAGAATACAAGTACAATATACAAACAACACTCTGCTATCTCTTGATGACAGGAATCTTGAACAAGGTGGGCAGGGAGAAACGCAGCGGAGGAAAACAATACATTGCAATCGCCGCAGGATCCAGTTTGCAACAGGAGGGGATGCTGCATGGCCCAGTAAGAGCAACTGTGCCAGCGCCTGGTAGCATCACCAATATGGATGAACCAAGCTACTCGATCACTAAAATCGTCTGCAAAAGGAGAAAAATGTTATCGGGCAGTTTTTAACACAGAAAAGTTGGGGATTTCTTCCTTTTCTCTCTATTTATTTTATTTTTTTTACGTTTATGACCTTCATTTTGACTGTTGGCAGATGGCTGAGCAGTGCCCTGGAAACAGAACAAGGCAATCGCTTCAGGAACAAAAGGCTGAGTACACAGTTTTCTTCCAATCTGTTCTGGGTGTCACTTCAAGGGAACAGTTGCTATAGTTTGGTGCAGTTTCTAAACCCTCTGCTACGCAGTCTTACAGTCACAGCAATGAGATGTTTACATTGTGCAAGACAGCTTCCTGGAGAAAAGAGCATCAAGGGGGAAATAAAAAAAAAAAAAAAAAAGACAAGCCACAATCTTGCCCAATCATTTCCTCCCCATCCTGCTCATCAGCCCAGGAAATCATAACTCACTGTGATTTCACCTTCTGCTGATGTGCAACTGCTGTGAAGTCACACTTCTGAAACACACACATTAACTAGAACCACTGCCCTGATGCCAAAGCGGAGTTAACCTGACTCCTGTTTCACCTGTAGGCAGCTCACCCCTTTGAGCCATTCCCATGCCCACTGTGCCTCAGCTCTCCCTCCTTTCCACAAGTTGAGGAAAGGAAAACAGTTTAAAAGGCACAGCTTGCCAAGAACAGAGCAGGCGTTTCAGTTTTGGTTCCTAGTAGCGAGGTTAAAAATACCAGGAGGGTCTTTATCAAGACCCCTTAGTTTTCTTTAAGCCTTTTCCTAACAAAGCCCTTTGCAACTGCAAGCACAAAGAGCAGTTCTGGTGGGTTACAGACATACTATTAAGGGAGAGGAAGGTATGAAAACACAGGATTCACGTTTCAGATGGACATTTAGAAGGGCAGGGATCATGCCCATTACAAGAGACTTTACCTTGCGGCGTACAGTGCAGCGGTGACACATCCACTCCCCTGGCGGTAGCATTTCCTCGCTGAGTGGAGGGTTGCTGCAAGAGAAACACAAAGCAATGCTCTCCTGTTATTTCTGGAACTCCTCTTCTCACGTACACGCAGTCCTGGGTCTGGGTAGCAATGAGGTTCCACTCCCGGGTATTTCCTCCTTCCCTTTAAACTGACGCTCCCTGGTTTTGTTTCCCCATAGCAGGAGATTCCCCAGAAGACGGTTCACCCCACCCCATCTCCACAAAGCAGCACAATTCATGGTTTCAGGTTTCTTACAGCCAAGACAAATGGAAGACTCACTTGAGTACAACACGTGTACCTCCTCGCAACACCAACACCTCCTTAAATGACTCGATTACTCCACGTAGTAATTACTCCACACACATCCCTGTGCAGCAAGAAGAGTTGAGTCCTCAGACTCAGGCACTTCCATGCCTTGAATTTACAGTGTGAGTCCAACTAAACAAGCTGCCATGAAGCCTACCCACTGCTTCTCATGTGCTCCACCCCGGGCACACTTACTTAATGGTGGAAACCCACTTTCTATCTTAAGACAACCCAAATAGTCTTAAAAGTGTCACCATCTACAGATTGCCTTGGCTATGAAGTGCAAGATTCATCCTACACGTATGGATCTGCGCGTACTATAAAAGCTGTATCGCATCAAAATGACATTTTCATTTGGATGCTAGAAATAAACCGAAGCAAATTAGATAGATAAAGGAGTAAGGAGGACTATTTTCAGAAACACTTTTCCTCAAAGGCAGAGCAGCATATGCTTCCCTTACAGATCTTACTACCAGCTCAAGTACTTTCCAACACCTCTTTATCATTAAGATTTATTTCAAACTGCTGACTAGTGTAGGAGAAGCGTACACACTGTGAGAAACACAGCCAGTGACCATGCAGCGTGGCTTAAGGAAAGACTTCTAAACGTTTTGCCTCCTGATGCTGCACAGCCAGTCTTATCTCCAGCACCGCACACTCGGATGTGCTATTCCAGGATCTGGATGATCCATTTCCCACTGACTGGGAAAGCACAGGAAGGACATGGAGCTGTTGGAAGGAGTCCAGAAGAGGGCATGAAGATGATCTGAAGGGCTGGAGCACCTCCTGTAAGAGGACAGGCTAGGAGAGTGGGGGTCGTTCATCCTGGAGGGGAGAAGGCTGTGGGGAGACCTTAGAGCAGCTTCCAGTAGAGAAAGGCACTCCAGGAAAGCTGGGGAGGGATTCTTGGTCAGGGAGGGCAGGGATAGGATGAGGGGGAACGGTTTTGAGCTGAAAGAGGGGAGAATGAGGTGAGATCCTGGGAAGAAATGTTTTGCTGTGAGGGTGGGGAGGTCCTGGCCCAGGTTGGATGGGGCTTGAAGCCCCTGATCCAGTGGGAGTCGTCCCTGCCCAGGGCAGGGGAGGAACTGGATGGGGTTTGAGGTCTCTTTCAACCCAAACCATTCTCAGAGTCCATGAAATGCGTTTCCAGGGATCCAGCTGGAAGTGACTGAGTTGCAAGGGGATGAAGTTTTAGTGTAGCCACCCTAGCAAGGACCTTGCGTGACTGGCTCAGGAAGCCACATAACCATGGGCAGCCAGAATGTGGTTTGCTTCAGGAACGTCTACATTGTTTATTGCACCTATAGCCAAATACCAATCACAACCCCAGTTAGGTTTTAAGGAGTCTCCAGCACTGACAAGCCAGAGAAGATAAGATGATAGTTCTTGGTTGGCAATTGCTGTGCTTCGCAGCAAAGGGAGAGGCTGCCTTCATCAAGAATCTTGCTGCTAGCACAGGGAAATGGCACAGGATCCCAGCCCAGGCTCCCAAGTTGGAGCTGTAAAAACAAACACGCTTCCTTTGTTTAACCAGAGTCCCGGCGAGCCCTGCCCTGAGCACGCCCGCATGCCGACAGAAAAGCCTCCGCAGGTACCGCAGCCACCCAGGGTCACGCTCGGTCTAACACCGTGCCTGGAAGACTGAAGGAAGAACGCAGCGAGAACCAAGCTGGTAACAACCTCAGCACTTCTGGTGTCGGGCTCCAGGGGATTCCGCAGAGCCAACACATCTGGCAGCCATTTTGAGGAGGAGTGCAGGGTTTCAGAGGCCTCCGGGTTCCAGGCGCTCCAGAAACGCGGCGCTCTGCCTATATGCACAAACATACCTGCAGCTTATGTTTCTCATTTCCTGGAGGACTTGGATGAACAAGAGATCAGGCTCTAGATGAGAGCAAAGCCTCAACCACTGGCTGCTTTACATGCAGTCTCCAATGCTTGGCTGAGGCAGCAGCTCCCCCTGCCCCAGACGAATCTTCTGCTAATAGGAGCAGGGAAAGGGAGAGTAGCAAACGATCCCCATACTTGCTGCAGCTTAAATCCATTCCGAGCCCTAAGGTGGATTCTGCAATAGCTCAGGTTTTATTCCTGCTCTTAGACCTGCAGCTACAGCCAGTACAGATTCATCCGGCCCACTCCCTGCTCCCCCCCTTCTCCTCCCAACACCCCAGGGGAAGAAAACCTACAGACTTTGATTTGTTCGCAGTGAATTTTAGCCCTCTGAAGCTCCCGACGAACGTGCCTGAACTGCTGGAAACACGTCTGCCCCATTCCAACGCACGCGCGGCCTGCCAGGGATCCACGCGCTGCCAGACGCCTCCGGTTATTTGTTTTAACTGTTACCTCAATCTTACGCATTCTACAATGAAACAATTAATACCACGGTGAATCTTGAGAATTGCCTAGGAGAGCAAGAACAGGTTTCTTCATCGGTGTGAACGCCATTGTCCCGTTCATTACGTTTGACTTATCTACTCGACACCCGTGAGATCCCACATACATCGTATTCCAAAACAACATCTCAGAGAAGCATTTTAATGAGTGCTGCTACCCAAAGACCTGTGGAAGGAGGGGGAAAGATTAGTTTCAGACCGACAGCGAGGTTTTAGCTCTCAGAGTAGCCTCCTGAGTTTTTTGCTTGCTGTCAGGGCCTAACTGCTATAGCAAGTGTATTAAAAGACTGATTCTGCTTCTCCTGGTTAATGAACTGTTCATCAAGGCGGTTCGCTGCACTAACAAAGACTGATGAATGCTGTTCCCGCACTGCCGGCCCCTCTGCAAGCAGACAGCATTGCCTGGGTCTCAGCAAAAAGCCAGGGAAGCGCTAAAAAATGCTATTTTAATTGACTAGTTATGACCACATTCTTCAACCTTTTACTACAAGCATAAGAGAAACCGATTTTTAAACCTGAACAAGACACTTGATCTTCATAACAGAGGTAAGAATTAGCACTTTGGCAGGAACGCCGTGGCCGCTTTCTCCCTATCTTTCATAGCTTCATTAGCATGCAGATCTCCAGCCGTTAGTGCTTGCTGCCAACAGGACCTGGAATTGTACAGCACCAACTTTATCTTTGGTTACAACACATCTCCTTTCAACAACACACCGAGCAGTTGTACCGTTCTGTGTGATTCTGCTGAACCTGCGCTTCAGGAAGTTCTCCCTTTGTCATCACGGTCAAGAGTGGAGGCCAGCGCTTCTTACCTGGAAGGTTTGATGTGACCTGAATCAAATCTGCTCAGCAGAACACACACATTTCTGGATTTAAGTCAAAGACAGCTCCAAACCAGCAAGTCTGACTTCTATCTATATAATCTATATAAGTAACTAAAGAAGCGCTTGGAAGATCAACTCATAAAAAGGCTCTGAAAATTAAAGACGTTTATCCCTGCCTAAACCCATAAAGTCATGTCTCATAAGACCAAGCTCAAACCTTTTTTCCCCCTCAAAAAGTAGCATCTCCTGGAATTCCTACCAGAATTGTGTTATCAAGACTTACTCTTATAAACGTTTGGACTAGCTCCCATGGCCAAAACATGATGCAAAGTGTCTCTTAAATAAATTTAAATGGCTACAATGAAATAAAAAAAAAAAAACCCTTCCAAGAATCATACATATATGAGGAGTTTGTATCAAACAAAACATAGTGTGAAGTCATTTAGCTTTCCAGTTTCACACTGTGGAGCTCTCCTATGTCAGATGCCTGTGTTAGTCTAAATCCCATATTTACTCTTCACTTTACTGACCTCAATAAATAAGTAAAGAAATGTTCAAAGGAATGGCAGCTCCTTCAAGACACACTGGGCCGTAGCTCTCAAAGGAACCCATTATGAGCAAACCTGGAGTTATTTACACACACATTCCTGGTGGGCACCTTGTGTGGAAGGCACATGGAGAGTGCTGAGCGCAAGCTCCAGACCCTCCAGAGCATCAGCAGCAGGAAAGCAACCCTGGGCCTGCTGAAGCTTTCCTGGACAACTCATCTTTGGTGCCAGTTGTTTGCAACAATGAGACTTAGGATATTTTTCCTCTGTGAAGGGGGAAAGAGTATCCCCACGAGAAAATGTAGGCAAGAATGTTTTTCCTTCTCAAATATCTTCTAATTAACTTACCAAGACTCGAGAACAGGCTTCTAATGAAGGATTCTGGCTACGTTTGCCAGTTAAAGGAAGAAAGCTCTCGGCTCTTCTATTGGACCCCTATTTATCCCAATGATGGATAGAGCCACAGCTGTTCTATCGGCTTCATAAAGAACAAGGCTTCCTGGCTTCCTCCAGCAGGGCCTCAACGGCAGCCACGGCTAAAACAAACCAGGAAACCAACCTCGCTGTCAGTGCTTCACAAGCGGCTCATTGAGAAACGGAGCAAGTTGCATCATTTACAAATTCAGCTCTTTCAAACAGCTTTACTGCGCCCGAGGGATACACTTCTGTTCACGGCTGCTCCGGAACCCGGCAGGAGGAGGACACCTGGAACCCAGCGCTGGGAGCTTCCACCTTGCGCGGAATGAAACCTCACAAAACAAGCTAACAATGGCAGCTTCTTTCAAGTCCCTCCCCGTCACAACTCTTTTACCTTCTTATTGCATCTCTCTGCAGAAGACTTCACTCTTTTCTGAAGACGGAAGTCAGACTCCATGACCTGAAAGGAGGTTATTAGGAATGCTGTCGGCTCTCTCCTCTGTTCCAGCAGTGTCTGGATTATTCCTGAACACAAACTCCTCAGAGATGGTCTACAACTTGTGCTCATCAACAGGGATAAACTCGCAACACTCAGAAATACAAGAAATTATTCTCCTGATGAAGCCAATGATTTCTCAAGCACCGTAGCAGAAACCACCAAGCTTCAGATAAGCCAGGAGTAATTTTTGTTCTTCAGAGACCTGTAAGCACGACCTGATCACATTAATACTTAGCGGAGTTTCAGGAACTCTCCGGTCTTGATTAGACTCACATATTTTAAGAGTTTTACTTACTCAAAGCTCATAGAGCAATTCACCTGAATTACAGAACATCAGCCACTAGGCTTTTATCTGTGGTGTAATTCCTTCTCCTGAGGGAACCAGGGGAAAAAAAAAAGTTTGACAGCAGCCAGCATAACATCATTTACATTGAAATGAAAGTCTTAGGCACATGCATAAGAAGTTCTAAATTAGTAAGAGCCAGCAAGGAGACCTGGACACTACTGGACAAGTCAGTGCAGTTATTTTACCTTTCATCAGGCAAGGAAGGGAACCAAAAATACCATCTCACCAATTATTTCATCACTTGGAATACTCCATCGCCTTAGCGAAGAACTTTGTGTCTCATACCTGACGTGCAGGAGAGTCCAATAAACTGGATAAAGCCGCATGTAAACACGTGATCACCTGATGTAATTAGTTAGTGCTATTTATAGAACAAACCTGGCCTGCAGGGACCGTTCCACAGACATCCCATCAGTTATTACCCTCATTAACAGCTGACAAAAAAATTAAAGGAAGCGTTGTTTTTAAGATATTAAATTTCCATATAGAATGAAAAGCCCATGTAAATAAATATGCATAAGAAAGTGTCCGATACCTGCGCCACACTGAAGATTTGGGGTTTTAGACTAATTAAGAACTCTAATATTTGGGATACATCTGCTAAGGAACCATCCAGTTTTGTATTTTATAAGCAGAAATCACAGAAGTCAAAAGGAAGACTTGTTGACTTTGGAAAATTTGGGTCAGACACAGAAATTCAAACACTGTGCACATCCTGACTCCTGTTTCTCTCCCAAGCGTCGCTCACGCCTGCGCTGCAGACAATAGCAACAATAGCCTGAATTCAACATCCACATTCATTACTGAGTGTTCAGATCTTTGCAGCACCGTCTTCTTAACAGATTAGAAGTCACCTCCTCAAAGCAGGATGACACGTAGGGCAGCGTCAGGGAAAAGAAGGGTGAGGAACAACACGGCTCTAGTGAGAATCACTCCATCCAATTTTGTCTTTAAAGAACAATAAATGAAGAGACATCTCTGCTGGGGAAAAGAAAATAATCAAAACACGGGTCTGAGAGGTTTCTGAGACGGGAGCATATTCAGCCTGAGCCATACTGAATGCGTTCAAAGGAGACAGGGGTTAAAGGACAGACGCAATAAGGTGGAAAAAAGGAAAGCAGCACATCAGAAGAGGATAAAGGACAGCCTCATAAAAGCAAAAGTATGAATTTGTCTTCACACAGGCACAAGTGAGGCATAATTCTGACACCTACATGTGGACTTTCCCAAGAACACTGGGGAGGAGAGGGAAAAGAGCAGCAATAGAAATATCCACAAAAAAAACCCCTTAAAGCAAGGTATAATTCTTTTCTGCCTCACGTGGATCACCTTCGTATCCTGCTCCTGTTGCTATTCTAGACAGAGATCACTGGGAAGTTCTGCCCAAAGTCAGAGGCTGCACAGGCAGGTGTTTCACACCAATCACCAGCGCCTGCCAGAAATGCAGCACTGGGTTTTCAGCCTGCTAAATCGCATCCTTTGGCCACTGCTTTCTGCAGGGTTCAAAGTCGGCGATCTCCAGCTCCATCTAGTTTACTTCAAGCGACTCGTGCAGAGCAGACGTCAGCAGAAATAGGTTAGAGTCTGGTTCAGGCGCTAGATTTCCCTCAGCTGGCTGAGATGCTCTTTGCCTTTTGTCCTCGAGATGCGACACATCAACCAAGGAGAAGGATTTATACAATTGTTTCTTCTTCACTTTTGGCTACAGAGCATTTACTCTGTAACTTAAAATGTATATATTTGCATTATAACTCGTGTCTGTCAATCCCTTCGTTAATGAGAAGGTACAACACTATTTTTACTCAGCTAACAGTCACTGGATACTGCAGCATTCCTTCAAGGAAGCTAGGCAGACGTCTAGAGAGCGGTGAAGCTGGAGGCGGCGTAAATCAACTGCTGTAGGAGGAAAACGCCAGCTCTGACAATCTGACCGTGTCACAAAATCACAAGTTTAGCCAGTAACCCAACGTGGCAAGATGCTTTTGCTTACACACATTGCTTTCAAATCCAACTCTTCACACCCCTACAACAAAGCCACATTCTGTTCTCGGATACATTAGCATTTCCCCAAGTCCAAGCTTACTTCCTGACTGGTTAAAAAAAACAGGTACATCTTCCTCAGATGTGATTTACACTGCCACAGGCAGCACTCCCTGAACATTCAGGCTTTATAACACTTACTTTCAGGACGATATGCCTCTTTCCTACTCTGGAAGACACCACTTGCTTTCTTCACAGCAAATTCCCAGTGCTCGCTACTGACTCAAGGATGAATAAGGCCCCTGAAGCAGAAGAAAAACTCAAGAACCTGGCAGTTACCAGTGAGTCAGTCTAGCAACAAAAACAGTTTAACATCCACTTGTGTGGCTAATAAACAGAAGCATCATATTGATGCCTTTACTATGGAGAAAAGTTGCTTCTGTATCAACACTACAACTGAAATCTCAGATCGAATCTGTCCCACGCGTGGAGACAGCCAAGAGCTCTGCCCAACACACGGGTTTCTTCACACCATCAGGACAACACCCACAACCTGAGCCATTAAGGCCAGTTTTAGAGAAGAAAAAAAAAATGCATGTTCGGTCCTGACTATTGCTATAAACACAGAGCTCTAGCTGAGGAGGGCACAGGAACACTGCCCATCCGAGGAATCCCTCGCATCCACTGTAAGGGACACGCTCCTCACAACTGCCTCCCATTTCATAGAATCATAGAACAACTAGGTTGGAAGGGACCCATTGGATCATTGAGTCCAACCATTCCTATCAAACACTAAACCATGTCCCTCAGGACCTCATCTATTACCCCTAAAGCAACACTAGAAACAAAGAGAGGGGAGAATGTGAGCATTATATGATTTTGTCCTCCCTTTCCCAACTCTATGATCCGCAGGCGGCTGTAACCTTGTAACACCACTGAGCTTCTATGTGATAAAAGCTGAGCTGAATGAAGGTGAATATATTTACAAGACAGTGCTAAAGATCTCCATAACAAACAGCCATTAGCAGATTAGTATTATGAATCTAATCCAATTAAGAATTTCCTTTGCAAATGCCTGGAGGAGCTGGAATTCCTCTGGGAAGGCCTTTCCACGTTTTGAAAGGCTCCCATGAGTCATGCCTGCAGGTCTGACATACCAGGAAAGACCAGCTCGGGAGCAGCAGGAACAAAGCCGCCACCGCATTCTACTGAACTTCAGGAGGCAACTCAGAAATGGACCCACAGCAGCACGGAAACAGAGACATCTCAGTCCCACAAGCCCCAGCCAACAAAAAACTGGCACTTTCCCAAGCAAAAGGGACAAAACAGCGGAGAACTTTCCTTACTAACGGTCTCATACTGTGCCCTTTTTAACAGCGTCGAGTTCTGAGGTATGTTCCACACAACGCTAGTCCGTACAGCAGCCATGTCAGAAGAAAAAGTTAAGCAGCTAAATGTTGAGTCTTGACAGAATCTGACTGCCTGGGTCCTATGTCGAGAGCCGCAGCAGCGATCCCCAGCTCGATCTGAATGCCCGGCTCTTCCCCACACTGCAAAATCCGCTCACGCTCAGTTTAACATGAGCAACCCACATGCGTACACAGGTGAGAACTGTGGCTTACAAGTCCCAAAATCAGATAAGTTCATCCCATTCTTACTGTGAGCAGTCTTCTGGTGCCCTCAGCTTAAGTTTGTAGATCTAGGCTGACCTTAACTGCCTTTGCATTGAGCGATTTCAGGCAAAATAAGGAGAGAGAAAGATCTTGCTGGTACAACTCTGCTGAACAGAACTGCCAAGAGCGATCATGTTACCAGCTCTGCAGACACATGCGCAGTGACCCTTTGTACCCAGAAATCAAGCCAGGGCCACCACTTCCTTCTGGATCCAGACTATGGTGACACCAATGCTACTGAGATAGCAGAACCAAATTTACACAACAATAGAAATTCTTGCTTTTTTAAGAAGCACATTATTTTATCCAACTATTATTTAATATATTTAACGTTTGGAGCAGAACAGCATACACCTCGATCTTCAAAATGCTACTACAGGAACGTTAAGGTAGGTTTTTGCCACTCATTTAATGCAACAACACCAAAACAGCCTCAAAATAAAAACTTTCTGCAGTTAAACCGCAAGTGTTTTTGAAGCTGTCAGACGTGCCAGAGTGTAAGAGTCACACCAGCATGTGTAATTCCATATCCTGAAACCCTGCTCCTCTGTAGTCCACCCCTAGGCCCGAAGCTGCCTCTCCAGCACCTCTCTGGACATCCTGCTGCTCCTCCTCCTTGTGGCAGATGCTTCAGACCATTCAGGGTTCCACCCAAACCCCCCCAGGCAGCCAAAGCTGCCCACTAAGGGAAGGACAGGCTAATGCTTCCCTCCCCTCACTGGATATTTATGTTAAGAAGCCCAAGGCCAGCCCAAAATGCCAAGATAAGGCAGGTCATTTCAGACCTGAATAAGGTGGGAAGAAGTTATTGACGTCCCACCAGTCAACACAACTTTTTTCCACTCTTTCTGCAAACCGCTTCACCGAGGTGACTCATAGAAAATATGCAAAACTCGAGCTACTTCAGCTTCTCCTATTTCTCTTTGCAGCTCTCTTACTCTAGTTCTTCGACAACAGCGCTTTGGTGAAGACTGCCAAAGCAGAAAGGAAATGGAGCCAACCGCTCCAAATATAAACAACGAAGAGGCGAGAGCTGCGAAGAGTCTGATGGAGCAAGCAGGTAGGGACGCAAAGCGCCTCTCCCAGCACTGTCACAGGGGGATCCGGCAGCCAAGGCAAGACTTTCTCTGGGAAGTGCTACAACCCCAGGACTGTCTGTTAACCGTACCAGGCAGCTGGAGAGCTTTAGGGTCACTTTGCCATGCCAGAAGCGCCTCGCAGCCACTTGCGAGAGAGGCCTGAACAGCAGCATTCAGCGAGGCTGGCAATTTTGAGCTCCTCCAACCAGAAAGCCAGGCAGGGAGACTTTAAAAAACAAACATGCACAAAACTGGCCTGTGTTAGTTCTCCCTCCTGTTGTCACTCCCCTCCCCCAGCTCGCTAACTAAACTTTTCCTCTCCCAGGGATCTTTCTAATCCTTCGGCGAAGCCCTAATGAATTTGCAACATCAGACACTTTGCAAATCAACTTAAACGAGAATCGAGTTGACGACTAACTCAAGAAAACACAGGGAATTTTAACAGCCACACAGCCAGAAGGAAGATATAAACAGGGAAGAGTAGCAGAAGGATAGAAAAGTTGGTTTTCAATCACGTAAAGGAGCATGCACCATTTCCAGGGGTCTGGGTTAAGAGGGAACATCAGAACGAGAGCACAGGCTGCATCATTACCCACAGCTGCAGGTTACAGGCAGGTGGCACAACCTAAACCAGACTCGAGAGCTAAAACGCCTTTTCTCTTTTCAAGACATATTAAGGACAAAAAGCCCCCTCTGGAAATTCAAACCTGAAGTCATCCAGCTGTGATATTAATCCAAATATGCTGAAACCAAATATCTGGCACAGAATTTGCTCTTTCCTGCATGTCCCACCAGCCAGGCTGGTAACCCTCCTGCCGAACAGTACCTGCAGGAGGTTCTACCCTGCGCTAGCAGCTCTGAAACGGAGTTGTGAGAAGAGCTGACACCCTGACGGATGAATCGGGAAGTCACTTCCACCCACATTGATTCAGGAGAGCAGTCGTTCCACAGCACATCAACACAATTTGTTATTTACCGTCAGAAACATGTAACGTTATCAGACTTGGAAAGTTTTGGGGGTTTTGGCCAAGCGCTTTCTGTTTTCTGCAGAAGACAACAGGCTGAGGTACCGAACTCAAGTTAAAGCAAACTGCTGAAGTCTGAGAACCACACACTTACCTAACGAAGCCAGCTCGCTCCCTGCAGATTTAAACAACATGACACAGAGGAGCCTGCTCTACGCAGGGAGAAAGAAAACTAGTTTATGGGCCACCGAGCTGGGTTAACTCCCGGGTCTGCCTCCAGCCTAGTGCGTGACTTGGGCCGATCACACCCTTGTCATTCCTTTTTTTTTAGAATATGGCCTCTCCTTTCCATCTTGGACTGACTGATTACAAATCCTAGACCAATTAACAGCTGGTCTTGGTTCTTTTTTTTTTTTTGCTATATTGATAATAAATGCAACCTGGTACAAAACCTGACAATAAATAATTACAGAACAAGTAAGCTGTCGACACAATTCAGCCTCTATGCCCCAGCAGTATATTTAAACAGCTATTCAAATGTTTTAAAACAAGAGTTCCATTACAGCTGCTATTCTTTAAATAAAAAAAGGAGGCAGAAAGGAAGCTGCGACTGCTGCCTTTATGCCAAAGGTTATATCCAGAACGGAAGTTTACTTTAAGGAAGGTGTAGGAGGTAAAGGGAAGAAAACATGAAAACAGAACCCGAACGTCCCTGTGAAAGAACCTGACTCTCCAGAAGGCCTCGGCCAGCGAGGGACAGAGGGGCACGACCAGGGGAGCAGAACTGGGGCCAAGTTGGAGGCCTCAGGCCAATCACATCCAGCTGCAGGCAGCTGCATCAGCAGCACTGCTCCTTCCATTTCTCTTCTGAAGGGTGACTTAGTTAGCCAAACATTATTTTTTACAACTACAATGCACCTAACTCTAGCACAACCGAAGCTTTAAAGATATCTGATGGACACGACCATTTCTCACTTAGCATTTACAAGTAAACTGCCAAAACCAGCCATGAAAATCATCCAGATTTAGCCACACACAAAGTGATCTCATCTACACTGATGTTTAACAAGGATTCAAAGTCAACCAGAAAACTTTACAGCATTAATCACAGCTCTTCCACCTAAAAACACGGAGTTTTAGCCATCGTTCCCAGCTCACTAAAAGAGGGCTCGAGATGCGTTCGGTAGCATCCGAAAGCAAACACTGAGTTTTAAGCGCCTAGAAGGAAAAAAACCACCCTTCAATTAAAGCTCACCAACAAAAAATAAAACAATTAGCGTCCTCTGAGTAACTATCCTCCTGCACTACCACCAGTAGCACTTCCTCAGGGTAGGAGGGATGATGTCATGGCTGCACGCTACGGCATTGTCGGTTCGTCTGGCTGCACGCTGCTAACGGGACACTCCCTACAGAACCGTGACCGCACACTCAGTTTTCCTGCTATCAGCAATCAGTTTAATAAGCGTTCAGAGCCCTGCGATTAGCATAGAAATGCGGCACGACCGCCACCGAGCAAAAGAATCCAAAAAAACACAACATGAACAACAATAAAATAAAAAAAAAAAAAAAGCAGCAAAGAGGAGACAGCTGTAAGAGGGTGGCAAACAAAGCTCCAAAGCATGAAAGAGAGAAAGGAATGCGGTTAAAAAATCTCCCCTAAGGAAGAATACTCTGTACGCCCGAGCTCCAGCTGTTTAACTTGCCCTGTTCCCTCCTCCACTCCATTATCCACTCTGGCTGCGCTAATTTAACACAAACCGCCTGCCTGTGTCAACTGTTGAAGGGGGAGATGGGGGTAAAGCGGCCTCGGATGCATCTGAGCTCCCAGTGCGGAAAGGAAAAAAAACTTTAGGGTGGAAAGTTAAGGTGCCTTTGGCGAGGGTCTTTGTGCCCAGGGCTTGGGAAGCTGCGGGAAGGCAGCCAGAGTCCTTCCCCGCTGCAGCCTCTACCGACCAGAGCTTTGCCACCGCCTCCACACGCAACACCTCTCGGCTCCCCCACGGCACCCAGATTTGCATGCAGGAAGATCTGCTTTCATCAACAAAGCCACACAACTCCCAGCAAGAGCACCCAGCTCACAGCACTCACTCACGAGGAGGAGACCAGCAGGTCCGAAGAGTCAGGAGGAAGGTTGGGGGAGGAGGGAAAATGGAGGGAAAGGAATAAACCCGAGCGTTTCGAAAGTCTGCAAGGCCTGGATTTCCACAGGGAAGGTATTTTCCCGTTGGAGATACTAGGGGAGCGCTGCGAGGGTTTGGAAGTCATATATGCAGCCAAAATGGCGCTGAGAATAAAAATATAATTTAAAGGAAGGTCGCCATATTGTAAACAGTGAGGCAGGGAGACACAGAGACAGCAACCTCCATTATTCCCAGCAGCTGCAGCAGCACGGAAGCGCTGGGAACATCAGGCCTGGCGCTGAGACGCCGCCATCACTCTGCCCTCCTCCGCCAGTCAGGACCCTCCGGAGGCGCCCCCCAAGCTCAGCACCCTCGGAAAGGGGCGAGGAGGGGAAGTTCTTGGCTCGGAGAGGGGAGGAAGGCCGGGCAGGGGCAGCAGCAAAGCAGCCAGGCCGCGCAGCCTGCAGCCTCGCTCCTCCTCTCGGCTGCTGCTCAGCACAAAAAGAAAGGAGGGTGTTGGACCCACACCCCCCCAGAGAAAGCGACGAGGGGGCTTTTCACCTCGCCCGCTGCGGATGGGTCAAGAGAAGATGGACCTCGAGTGGGGTTTGTTCCCCACTCGAGTGGGGTTTGTTCCTTTTTTTGTTCCTGCCTGCTACGCCTGGCCCTGTGTCCCCACCTCCCCACCTCGAAGCAAAGCGGGGAGCTAACGGGAAGTGGGAGCAGCTGGAGGAAAGGTGCTGCCTGGGCCAGGAAGGCCAGATCCGGAGGGAGATAGCGCCAAGCCTTACCAGCACTGGAGGTGGAAAGCGGCGGGGCAGTGATCGCAGCACAGCAGATCCCCTCCTTCCTTGCAGCTATCGCAGCTATCGTGGTTAGTGGCCCTGCCACTTCTCCTGGGCTCCTTCTCGGGCCTCCTGCTCTTCTTTTCCCCATCTTCGCTCTTGGGGGGAGCCAGGAGGGCTTGGATTTGCTGTATAGGGAGGGACAGACAGACAAGAGAGGGGGCTCTGAGGGGCTGGGTCTGACCTGAGCCCAGGATGTGGGGCACGAGGCGGGGACACTGGTCTTGAGCAGAACCTGAGAGGCACACACAGAGTCCGGCTGGGGACACTGGTCTTGAGCAGAACCCGAGGAGCACACATAGAGTCTGGCGTGGGGGGGAAACAACATGGGGGGTACACAAGACACAGGAGTGGGACACAAAGAGCCAGGAGGGGGGCAGAGAGCAAAGAGTAGGGTCACACAGGGCGGGTGGGAGGACACGTTGAGGGCCAAGGAAGGAGACACAGGGCATGGCGGGGGACAGGACGACAGGGCCAAGGGAGGGAGACAGAGGGCACAGGGGAGGTGAAAAGGCAGCCCAGGCGCTTCCATCGCTCCACGCTTCCTTGTATGGACACGGAGCCTCCGGAGAGGGGGGGATCCCTCACCCTTTCGCCCTACCCCCCGCACCTCCCACCCCTCCTGCTCTGCAGCCCCAGCCTCACCTCCATCAGCCCCCAGACGTGTCCAGGTCGTAAACGATCGTCTTGGTCTCCATCTTCTCCCACATTCATCCAGCCCCGGGAGCGGCCCCGGCAAGGGGTGGGGGGAGGGGAGGGGGTTATAAGGGGGGAACGGCGGCGGCGACTCCGCGTCGAGGAGGGGCGGGCGGCGTGGCCTCAGCCCACGGGCCGCTGCTCCCGGTCGCCGGTCGTGGCTGTCGTCCCGCTCGTCCTGCGGCCGGGCCCGGCGGCGGCGGCCCCCGCGCCCGCTGCCATGCCGCGTAAACGGGAGGGAGGGAAGGGAAGGAGGGGAGGAGGGCGGCGCGGCCCCGCGCACGCACGCACGCACACACACACACACACAGAGACACACAGAGACGCACTCGCACAGAGGCGGCGCCCCGGGACCCAGCGCCTGCGCACGGCCGCCCCGCGCCACCGGCCCC